>WUQG02406475.1:0-16797 GCA_011317285.2 Androctonus mauritanicus | reverse complement strand
CAACAACTGGTGGGGGACAGCTGGTGATTCTCACGTTACCTAACGAATCGCAAGGAGTGGCGTGTCGCCCCAGGCACGTGTCCTTAGTGCGTAAGTAGAAGAGAGAACGTGACAGTCATCAACATCAAGAACAGTGTCTTCTCTTACATTTACTTGTTTGTTTTAGGATGGAACAACCGTCTTATACACGGAGTAAACAGTTGGTCACTTCTGATAAATAAAAATTCCCCAACTTCCTAATTAGGTTCTCCTCTTTATCGTATACGTTAAAAGGTTGATTTACGAAAACTGTAAAGAAAATCGAGAGGACAGACGAAGACATCTAGATAGCTAGAAGCAGTAGCATTGTATACATATATATATATATAGAAAGAGAAAGAGAGAATATTCCCGAATGCATTATCAATCATTTGTCTCGTTTCCTGCATCGTCTGGGGGGCATTTCTTACAGATTCCCTACAAATTCCGTCCTTGACCATAAACTGTCCAAGTAAAAATAGAAGATTGTTTGTTTCTATACAGAGTCTTTCTATTAAAATTCGGAAGAACGGAAATATATTACAGTCAGAAAGTTCTTTAAAAAAAAAAATAAGGAAGAAGAACTCGAAGACCCTTAATGTGAAGAACAAACAAATTTCGAGTAAGGATTGAAGCATTGAGTGAAGCTTCTGAAATGTGTGCTCATTCGTCAAACTCAGACTGAAAGTTTGAACATATTCGAACCTTTCAAACTGCAATATAGCAAGAAATATGATTAAAGTAATAGTTTATTGCTGCCATATTAAACTATTAATAGAAGATTCTCTGTACTGTTACATGATTTATTATCTTCGCCGCTTTTGCGGTCTTATTTAGTTTCTAGAAGGAGACATTTTTTATTTTTTTACTATTATTTATTTATTTAAAAAATAGTAAAAAAAGGGGATATACGCCAAAGCCAAAAATGATACAAGAACACGAGTTTATTGCGGCATGAATTGCAGATTACAGCATGAATCGCGTCTTCAGTCAGGACCAAAACACGTATTTTTCATCGAAGTAAGGAACAAAAGAGATTCTTCCGTTGTTTCTTTCGCACGAAGATAGTTCCATCTTCCTCTTTATATATATATAAAAAAAAACGAGATTTCACCTCGTTAACAGTTTTTTCAATTACCGTCATAGGAAATAGAGGGAAGGCAACGTTTTCTCCCACCCAACTTCTGCTGAAACCATCCCTCCTGAACGAAAACGAAGAAGGAAAAAAAAAAGACCTCCACCCGTTCTTTCCTCTTCTTCTTCTCTCTCTTTTTCTTTTTTTCTCTCTTCCTCTTTTGGCCAAGGTATTGTTTTTTTAAGATTCGAGTAAGATGTAGCAGATTGACTTTAGATAGGTAGCGTGTGGGTTTATTGTCAGAATCTTCCGGTCTAGAAACCGCGAGAATTAGGGAGGCTGACAATATATTTCTTTCTACTCTTTTGTCTCTTTTTTTTTGCCTTCTTCAATTATTCTCTCTCTCTATTCGCTACCAAACGTCGAAATTTATGCTAAATATCTTCAATTAATTCTATTTAAACACACACAATAACGTTTAACTTTAGCAATGCGTATGTAACGAAAGAGAATTTATAAAGTTACGCGATTTTTATGTATACAGTTTTTCGAACTTAAACGTCGTTGGGATGGCATTATAATTCCGTTTATTATATCGGAACCTTTGCGATTTTTGTGCTTGTTCTCGTAACCACCTGCGGAGTTACACGAAGGCAGAGTCGTGACACGTTTATACTAGACGTCGTTATAACCGTCTCAGCCATATTTCTCGTTACAATTTGTCACATGTCGCCTCATTTAACAACGCACTCCGCATGTGGATGGTACATGTCTTTTCCGAGGGCACATATCTCCGAGGAGAAAATCTAAAACGGAACCAATAAAAAAAATTAAAGTAATAAAAACTTGCTTCCGTTTTTTTTCCAACCCCCTTTCTCTCTCTCTCTCTCTTTCTCTCTTTCTCTTTCTCCTCCTCTTTTGCTTCTTCTTCTTCTTCTTCTTCTTCGTCTTCCTCCTCCTCCTCCTCCTCTTTAACATTTGTAAGGTTTTCTTTGAGAAAACCTTACGATGTTTCTCCACATTAATAATTGGTCATAAAGTGTACCCGCGGGAGCAAACCAATTACAGAAATGTTACTTCTCTAATCCTAGCAGAAATCACGTGTCCTGAAACGAAGATGACGTAGCTAATGTGTCCCATGATGGCGCACGAGCTAGCTTTTTTGCATCATATCTCTCCTCACACCTATCCAGTTAATTGACCCCCAGATCTTCTTCGCTCGTTTCATAAAATTGAACAAAGTTTTTTTTTCCCGGCATGCTTTATTATTATTATTATTGTTATTATTATTATTTTTTGTTGTTTTCCTCTGGCAGAATAATACTATTGTTGTTATTGCCATAGCAGTATTAACATAATTAACGACGTCACGCCAATTTCGCTCCGACTAAACGGTTAAAAAAGTTTGCCGTTGTGTGTTGCACAATAACCGTGTGTGTGTATATATACGTTGTACGTGTACGCAGTGACGTCACCGTCCCGTGCTATCTTCTGTATCCATTTAGCGTGACGTAATTTATACAGAAGTTTGCTTTAAAACGTTATCTGTGTACCGAACTTATTATTGTTTACGAATACTGAAAACAAAAAAGAAAAATAAAAATAAAACAAAAAAAAAGATTATGCGAAATGATTAATGGTTAAAAAGTTTGCAGCAACAAATATAGATTAGGACATTTCTGTGTGCGGAAGTAGAAAAGGTAGATTTCTGTCGCCGTTAATGTTGCTGTAACAGTAAAATCGCTCTCTCCTCGTTCGGTAACAATCCCCCGTTTTGCATCTACAGTAATAACGAACTTCCTCTCTCTGCTGCAGATAGTCAGTCGTTATAGTTTTTAAAGAAATGGTCACCGAAAACGATAATTATTGTAGCGAAAATTGCGTATGTCGTAACAACTTATATAAGCTAACGTAGTAAAACTGTTACGGTAACAATTCTCGCACGAGAAAATTATAAATATAATGATCGCTCGCATGCAGTTCCATGTAAAATGACGAGTAACAGCTCCGTAACATGCACGGGTACGGTCGACGATAATTATTAGAAAGGATAACAGCGTTATAAATGCAGTAACAGGATTTAAATACAAATAAGGGCAAGGGCATCACACTACCTTCTTGCCAGGTGACGTCATCGGGACACCTTAAATTATGGCAGATTAGGGAGAGCGCAGGTTTTTGACCAGCAGAGCGAGAGCGAGTCTCTCTATTGAATATAGCAAAACGGAATATTTAAAGATCGCAGGTTCTGTCAAACCGAGTTCCCCACGCCCTTCAAAGCTCCCCAGGGGTTGACTCGTCGGGGATCGCCTGCAGCCTTTCCTTCCGGCAACTCCCCTAGGGGATGGAAAAAGTGGGGAAGAGATTTCTTTCCCCATTTTTTCTTTACAGAGATTTTTTTTTCTGCTGAAAGTTTCTACTTTGACTTGGAGAACGGGCCTCTCTGCAAATACTGGGCATCTACCTGTCCTGTTTAGTTGTGCACGCTCTCCTTACCCTCTGGCAGAAGCTGGAAGGGCTGTTTAACTTCGATATAGAATCTTTCCACAATTTTTCATATCTTTTTTTTTTCTTTTTTCTAAAAAGAGAGAGTTTAAAATAACTCGCTTTCAATTTTTATAAAATTTCAACTTGTTACCGACAAAACCGAACAAAACAAAACAAAGAAATAATGAATAGTTTGAAGCTACCTGGAATTAATTTTACGTTAAATCTGTTTAAATTGCAGCAAGTTTTCTCTCTTCCGCATAGGAAACCAACAGCAGCATAAGTACTACCGATAGCATCAATAAGAACAACAATCCAGTAATTGCACTACAACAGCGCTATGTACTTGTATAATAACATCTTTAATGAGTTAGAACACGAACTAATTTTTCATTTTCGCTATCTATGCTGCAGTTTTCCCTTTTCAGTGCTCATTTTTACTATCTATGCTTCAGTTGTCCTCTTTCAGTGTTCATTTTCACTATCTATGTTGCAGTTGTTCCTCTTCAGTGTTCATTTTCATTATCTATGTTGCAGTTGTTCCTTTTCAATATTCATTTTCAGTGTATATTATGTCAAAGTTGATGGTGATGCTCAGAGTCATTGTGCTGTTCGTTTTCAATTAAAGCTGACGAATAAACAAAATCACCAACATTAACATCGTGTATTTCACTCTTCGTATGATGAATAACATTAGATATAAGAAACAAACAACAGCAGCATGAATACTACCGAAAAGCATTGTGAACTGAACAACAATCAGCCTCTTCCTACGATGAACATCATTAGAAATAAGAAACAATCAGCAGCATGAATGCTATCGAAAAACTTCGTGAAGTGAATAATAATCAGTATCTTCGTGTGATGAACATCATTGAATACAAGAAACAAACAGCAGCATGAATATTTTATCGAAAAGCTTCGCGAAATGAATAATAATCAGAGTCTTATTGTGTGATGAACATCATTTGATGTAAGAAACAAACAGCAGCATGAATACTATCAAAAAATTTCGTGAAGTAAATAATAATCAGTATCTTCGTGTGATGAACATTATTGAATATAAGAAACAAACAACAGCACGAATACTACTACCGAAAAGCATCGTGAACTGAACAACAATCAGTAAGAGCACCAGCATGAAGTTATACAACATGTACTATTTTATTCATTTTCAATGTATCTATCAACGTTTGTGACAACGTTCACAATCGCTGTTTATTTTCAATTCAAGATGCCGAATAAACGAGATCATGAACATTATCGTTTCTCTCTCTCTCTCTCTCTCTTCGCACCATGAACGACAACATTAGATATAGGAAACGAACAGCAGCATGAATACTACGGATAGCATCGTGAATTGAATAATAACAAGAAATATTACTATAATAGCACTGTAAACTGTATAACAGCATCAGCACGAGTTGGAACACGAAGTATTTTATTCGTTTTTCAATGCACCCATCGATGTTTGTGGCGATTTTCGGAATCATTGTGCTCTGTTCAAGATGTCCGATAAACAAGATCACGAACATTATCATTAGAAATAAATCCTTTGCATTATTTTCTATCACGCACGTCTCGGACGAAACACAAAAACCGATTTTTGTTAAAAAATAAAAAAAATTTTTTTTATATATATTTAACTTTATAGAGTTTTTTAATAGATTAACCTAAACGTAAGAAACTGTCAAACGTTTAGTGCGTATGCAAATGGGTGACGTTTAGCATCTTTGCGTTTCGAAACGATAACATCAACAAAGTGAGCCTTCAAACCGATAAGAAAAAAAAACGGAGATAAATGATAAACAATTCCAAGAAAAAAAAAATCAGTGAGAAAGAGAGAGAGAGAGAAAGAAAGTTTTTCTCTCGCTCTTATTTTTGCACTGACGACAAGGTAGAAGGGTGCCCCCTATTACCAGTTCTGAACGTACAAAACCCTGAGAAGAGGATAATACTAGTAATCCCACTTAGCAGCGACACCTGCTGCCCCCTCCCAGTCCTACAACTCTCCCAGAGCTGACTCATATATCAATCCAAGTGACAAGGACTGGTGGGTGGGTGAGGGACTAGTTAGCTTTACTTCCTCCCTGTGCGGGGTGGAGAACTCTAGCACAGATACGCCCGTACAGTCACGTGATTCTAGCTAAAAGGGGGAACCCGTTTGTAGTCGAAAGCCGCTGTGTATGTTCCCACCGCGCATTTGTTCTCCTTTATATATATATATATATATATAATTTTTCTCATCCGGTAATTTTCAACTCCTTCCCACAGTTATTATTATTATTATTTTTTGCAATTTATTGCTTCCCGTATGCATATATTTATAAAAGTGCAAAATATTCAATTATTATTCATACTCTTAAATTAATTTCGATCCCAATCATCTGGCTGAATTCGTTACGGGTATTTTTGTATTTAATTTTCGTCCGCTCACCGTTTTAAAGGTGATTACTTTAATCAAGAGAATTTTTCGGATGAATTTTTCGTAGAAACCAAGTAGATTTCCTCGAAAACCATCCGAATTTTTCGGAAGTTACGTTTAAAAACAAGATAAAAAAAAAGTTCGTGCGATTTAAAAACGTGTTAACGGACAAGATGAATTTATACAGGAAAGGAGGGCGAGTACAAAAAGAAAAAAAAAGAGTTAATACGTGTTGGAATGTATTGTCCAGTAAACATACAACAGCGAAGAATAAGGCTAGAGGTAGGGTTAATAAACTGCGGGGAGGAAAAGGTGGCAGTAAAGTTGCAGGCAATAAATTACAAGCGAGCTAGTACTGGGAACAAGAACAATAGCGGAGTTTCCCTGTAAAGGTCGTTTCTCCGCATCACTACAAAGTTCAAAGGAGGAGACGTCTTGAAGGGGCAAGAAACGTCTCGCTATGGAAAACAACGGCGCCTACTTAAATCCTAACCGCTAAAAGATGCTTCCTCACAATAAAATTCTTGTCTCCCGCGTCGCTTTCCATCGTGTGACAGCCATTCTTTTCTCTGTCTCCCACTGCCAGCCTTCGGAGCATTAATCATGCCACCGTTTCTAGACTGTCACTGGATCACGTCCTAAACACGGTCTCCTCCCAGACACTGTGTTCCTTAAACTCCTGTCACTCAGAAGGGGAAGTTCACGTGAAATATTTACCCCTACAACTTCACTTTTTTTTTCTTTTTTACTATTTCTGTACCACCTTCTCGCTTACCATTTCCGTCCCTGGTGGATAGATAGTAGAAATGGCGCAGGATTTCAAGTATTTGTTCCTATACTCCGATTCTTTAATGTGCTGTATATTTAAGGAAGTCGAAATCTGTGCGTGCATCACACATCCTATATGTTTTTATTTTGTTTTTTTTTTATTTTTAAATGCAGAGTTTATGACAACAAAATTAGTTTAGAAAGCGCACCTAGAGCGAGAGATGTCACGGTGGACGAAAGTTTTTCCTGCTCTGTTTTCTGCCCTCTTCTTCTTCTTCTTCTTCTTTTTTTTGGATGAACAGTTCGACTGAGTAAAAGTGACGCGGGTTGATGTGAGAACGACCAAAAGGGAAGAAAATTCGGTTGTGTTCGATGATGCGAGTCGTTACTTCTACTCCAGCTTTTGTTTCTTAAAAAGACAGCGGAAAACATTCGCTGCTCGTTAGACTTTTTAAAACTAAAAATCGTGTTCACGGAAAGTTTGACTAAAGAATGGATAGGAAAAATGTCTGGTCGGCCAAGATTATATATGTATATATATATATATATAAAAAAAAAAACAAAAAGTACTTTTCCATTTATATAGCAATCTAAATACGAAAAACATTTTTTTATTCGCGTGAAAGAAGTTTATCTATCTTGTGTTTTGACTTGATAAATTAATAAAAAATATATATATATATATATATATACACAAACACACAAAAGAACGTTCACGTGAACAAATGCGCATCAGCATCACCGGCGAAAGTTGCAAAATGTACAAAGTTTAAAAAGAATCGCAACGCGTGAATTTTCCTGTAAATGTGTCTTCTCCGTCAGACAGCAAGCGGAAAGTTATGAAGTTTGTACACGTTTCTGACCGCTTGTTGTTTTTTTTTCCTTTTTATTATTATTATTATTTTATTTTTAATTCTTTTTTTTCTTTTATTCTTATCAGAAATTTAGCAAGGTATTACAAGTACTGAAACCTAATCCAATATTATTCAAACAGTAGTTCTTGAGTAAATACAAAATTATTATTCTTAATCTCCGTGATGCTTTGCAGATCGATCGTGTTAAATGTGACAATAGTGAATGTCGTCACACTTTAGCGAAAGCTGGTCGACTACACAGAAAGATCGGCCGACTGAACGGACCAACAGTCACGCGAACTGACTCACTTTAATGCATTTTCTAGGCATACACTTCTGAAATATGAGTTATGCAAGAGATTATCTTACCTTAAAGTGTCAGATCGAGTGATATATCGGAAGAAAAGCGTGATATAACTAAACTATAATTTCTTTCTTATTATAAAAAAAAGATATATATTATGTAATAATAAAGAAGTTCTCTTAATTTTTCTTATTAGTGTGGTAGCACGTGTTTGTTTGTAGCAGTTCTTGAAGTTGGACAAAAGAAAAAGAAAAACGAAAAAACTAAAATAATATAATACATATATATAAATATGGATATTTAAATGTTTCGATACTGAGGTGGAAGGTATAAAAAAAGGGCTTACCTGCTAATCTCAGCGCAGACATTCTTTGAAATTCGGGTTCCTCCAGCCACTTGTACATTCTTCGGAACGTTTCTCGTCCCGATTTCAGCTTGCTCCAAGGTTTGGGGTTCCTCAGCAGATCTGAGAGGGTTCCTTGTGACCTACATAGTACCCGTTGTGCAAATATGGCTTGAGGAATGCTATAGCGTTTAAGTTCTGCGCTAATCCGCTGTGCTAATTCTTTGGTGTTAATCTCCTCGACGTCATCGGCTGTGGGTGCTTTATTATTTTGCTGGGAAGCACCGGGTTTGATGTGATTCACCACTGAAGGGTTTGGGGGTGCTACGGCTTGCACCAGTGTGTTTTGAAGGGCAGCCGATTGTACCTGACCTTGTCCTAGACCCGGATGATGAGGAGTGGCCAAACTAATGGCCGAAACTGGAGTCGGTGCTGTCAAACTGGTGGCCGGTTTGATGTCGTGAAGACCGGGTGGTGTCCCAGGTGTGGCTAAATGACTAGAAGGAGGAGTGTGAGGTGCATTGAGACCGTTGAGGGTCGTCATCATCGAAGTAGGAGTGTGTAGAGTGACAGTCGGACTTTGGGGTGACCCGAGACTACGGCTGAGATCACGATGAGGATAAGGTTCATACCCACCTGGAGACATGTTTTTTTCTGGTGAATGCAGACCGTTCTGTGAGTAAGGAGGCGAAGGAATACCTGCCTGCTGTCCACCCAAACCGTTAGCGGTCATCATCGACATGGCAGAGTGATGTGTGGCACCCAAGGTGGGACTCATGTTCATTCCTGCCATAGTTCCTAGTTTGTCGTATTGGTAACTGTTCATTCCCATTCCGAGAGCGTTGTTTTGCATCAAAGTGAAACTTCCACTCACGTTGCCTGCATGGTGGTGTCCATAATGAGAGAATTTGTCTGACATTGTAGAAATAGGAGGCAGAGGTTGAAGCGGCGTTAAAGTTGCGTAACTGCTAGCAGCACCGAAACTTGCTGGAGACATGCGACCGTTCAAAGTCTGGTAGGTGGGCTCGGCAAGTGCACGAAAGTCGCTGGCGTCGATCATAGCGGTGGCGTGGTCGGCCTCTAGAACTTCGGCAGGCAAGAGGTCTGGTGGGTCCCCGCTATCGAGACTACTCACTGACCCAACCCTTGTGGGTTCTTCGACGCCGTCTGGCTCTGTGATTTGTTGCCTCTCAACTCCGGACGTTTCCATGATTTGCGAGGTTTAATGACAATCATATGACGCCGGTGCACACCTCCCCCCCAACACTTTACCGTACACGGAGTCCAAAGACCTGTGATTGGACCTCGCTACCCATTGTGAGGACGCTAGTGGACGGCACACAAACGCCTGCTACGTCTATCTCGACGCCATGTTGGACGGTCAACTGCGCACGCAGATGGGTTCCACATTCTGCGCAGACGCGCGCTCGAGCGGGGTATCGGCGCGGGCGCCTTCGTCTGCTATTGTTCTCTCCCTCCTGATCCGAAAGCAAGGTTTGCACCCACATGCAGTCGGTTCGGCCAGCTTGCCAGCTTAGGGATTGCACCCCAAGGGGACTCGGGGCCTCTCTCCCTCCACACTTCTCCGTGACCCGAGATGCGCTCAACTGAAGGCCCAGCAGACGATAGCCAATAGTCACGTGTTCGGTCGATATTCATTTAGATTGCACGTGGTTGTGACGGCCACGGCTCGACTTTTACCTGCCACTGCACATTACCCACCTGTTCGGACGCCAATTAATTATAGAAACATTAAAAAAATACGTCCGGTCGTTCTGCAACGCGTGCGCAAGTGGCTAAGCATTTTTGTGTCTCCTTGTTACCATAGTAGCGAGGTGTCAGTTCGGTCCGCGACCTCTTTATATCCGATTTCTGGCCTACGGCAGTAGACATTCCCCCTCTCCCACAATGTTCCCATTGTGTTGGTGGGTAAAACATTTCCTTCGTTTTTAGCTTGCAAATCGTCCAAACAAATAGAACGATTTGTGTTGGAAACAATCTAAACAGGAAGTGGCCGGCTAAATGTCAGATGTAATGCAACACACTTTTCTTCGTTACGTTTTGCGTGCTTAGTCGATACATTGCGTGAGCACTGGCCTTTGCATAGTCGTAGTCGGCGATTTAAAACGTTTCTTTGTCTTCCCTCCCTCCCTATTCGTTCTTTGACGCGCTAGGCCGATCCGGTGGCCTAATTGCATGCTCTCTATACACATACCATACGTTGCACGGTTGCCACGGTAACAAACATTGTTGACATGGCGCAAAAGGTACAGCACTCCAGTGTCAACATAACTGTTTGTCTCTGCTAAAGACGCAACGCTTTCTAACGAACGTACGTATGTCTTTCTGTCCAAACCCACCTGAACCGAATGACGTCATTCTAGCCAATGACGTCACCACCCCTTGCCCCAACGTGACGGGTGGTGCTGTCATTAACCGTTGCCATGGTGATCATCTCCCTGCGCACATACGATAGAAAGAACGGAAGGAAGAGGTCGTGCAGAGGTCAAAGTTCAATCTGTACAGATAAGTACAGAATTAGAACAATGCTACAAACGATGACGCGGTTGAATTCAATTGTCAACAAATAAAATTCAGATTAAACCCGCTCGATTCTCTCTCTCTCTCTCTCTCTATCTATCTCTATCCCTATCTCTACTCGTGTTTTTAAATTAATAAAGTTTGTATAAAATTTAATAGTTTGCGATTATAGCAAACATACTTGGCTACGCATGCAAACGCGAAGCATGATAAACCACTTAGTCAAAATGGAATTCTTTTACCCTAATTTACTCGTACGAGCAAAAGAAAATAAATTTTGTGTGCGATTTATAAAAGGTTTTTTATTTTTGTGTGTGTATGTGTGTGTGTTTTCGTTAAATTTTCGAATTTGTCTATGTTTACGCGAAGTATTTCCTCGCGAAGTAGATGCCTGTCATTGTCGTGTGTTTACACTTTTAATTTCCTCTACTGATATCGTATAGTGGCAAAGAATTCAACTTCAGACGGACAAGAATCCGATTTAATTCATTCCCTCTATGCAGAGAAAAATCTTATGTAAGATATATATATATATAATATAAAAAAATACACCACTCTAATCTACTTTTTGGTGGGAGTAAGATCACACCTGGTCCAAATGCGACCAAATAAACATTACAGTTACGCCTATATTGTGCAGACAATGATACCATTGTTGGCCACCCCGTTGATTCGCATAGGGAAACAACCGGAAGTAAGAGGGACCGTTAGTGACTCCCTCTGTCCTCCTCCCTCCCAATTACCTCGCACGCGCTCTATTTGACACTGGCGTCGGCAGTCAGGTGTGACCGAGGCCTACCTGAGCGACAGATGTTACATCGCCTGCACTCGAGCGTTACAACTCCAATGAAATGCAACACTCGGGCTCAAATTTGATACTTACTCTTCCAAAAAAATGATTCAATGAAAGTGTTAGGGGAGCACATAAAAGTCGTAAACTTAAATTAAACTCGGGCCTGCTAAGTAGCAACAATCTTGCTACTAAACGAGTTTTCTTCAAATCCATTTTGTTTACGTGTACGCGGAACGGTTTTGTGAGAGTTTAATAACTTCTAACAAGCTAATTAAGAGAAAAATTTAATTTATTTAACAGAAAAAAATAAAAATAAAAACAAACAATTGGAGAGATTAGTGCGTTACCGAATTCGATTTGCGACTACGGCGTCGCGGCGCGTCGCTCGTCGTCGTCGCGGAAACGAAACACACGGAAAAATACATACATATATATATTTATCGAAATAAAAGAAGAATTTAGCAATTTCTATACGTATAAATTAAGAATTTTATTGTTGTAGATTGTAAAATGAATCCATCAGTGCTGCTGCTGCACTTAATAGTCGGAGAGAAACAATTCTCGGAAGAAGTAAAATCCCTATGGAAACCGCAGCAACGACAAAAGTGTTTAGTAGATCAGAAAACTGGGCGTTAACGATATCCATTAGGGGGGAAAAAATCCTAAACGGATTCATAACATCTGCAAACACAAAATCTACTTAAATTTTAGGTTAAAACTAAGCTTAAATTGAGGAACCATTACGGGAGAAAGATAGAGAGAGAGAGAGAGTATATTAATCGGCACACGACAAGTTAGAATGATATCATACCGATGACATACTATAACAGTTTTTATACTGAAAATAAACTCAGACATAGCAGAATAATCGACGTCGTGCGATTCACCTTTTATTACTTTCATACATCCTCACGAAACGTTTCTCTAACTTAATTTTCATATTTTCTTTTCTTTTTTTTTATTCTTCCTCTTCTTCTTTTTTCTTTAAACAAGACTGCCTCTATCAGGGGTATTTTGCTCGGAGATACATATATTAATTTCCGTCATAATTCTTTAAACAATACAAATTTGCGTTTTATCTCTAAATCGACACCTTATCTCGTCTAGAATTGCACTTTTGTTTGTAAGTAGCGACGTCCTCCATTGTCTTTACTTCGATTAGATGTTTCTTTTGTGCACAATTGACAAATTACGAATTACAAATTATTACCAGGATCCCTTCATGCTGAAAGATAATATTGTTTTATGAATTTTCTTCTTCTTTTTAATTCGACTATATTTCTTCCCTTTTATTATTAGAAGGAAGAAGAGAGAGAGAGAGAGAGAGAGATATTAATTATTGCAGGAGCCGCGCACCAAAAGCCTCGGCGCTATGCTAGCTTTACCTTAATTGCCAAGTTTAAAATTCGCCGACCTATCTGCCTAGCCTACTTAGGCCATCTTTGTTACGTTAGAAGTATTTTTGTCAAGTTTTCCAATCTCCCGAATCGGGAAGAAAAGTGTAATTTTACCAAAACTCTCTCGCCATGTTTACTAGAACATAATCGATGGTTTCTCTTAGACTTTTCTCTAAAATATAATAATGGCACAATAAAGGAGCGGGTCTTCTAAAATGCACACAATTTTTCGATATTTTGGGTGTCGTTCGAGAGCGGTTTCTAGTCTAAAAAACGTCACCAGTCTCTGGCCTACTTGCGAAGGTGATACAAACTCTGCCGATACTAATTTAGTAACCTAGCGAATCGCGCCATCTGTCGGAAAAATACCGAATTACCCGAGACAATAATATATACAGAATTGAAGTTTGATTCCGAAACCGAAGAAAGGAATTTTCGAAATTTTAGAATGGTATAAAATTAATTACTCGTGAGAGGGGGGGAGTTTTTGCGACCTTCGATAAGAAAAGTCGAACAACCGAGGATGTTTTGCAGAATTATAATCAACTTGTCTATTAAGATTCCATTAATTCGATGCGCGTCACAGGTGGCCACCAACAACAGATTGCAAACTGTCGATCTAATAAAGACTTGAGTCGATTTTAATGAGAATTTAACAAATGAATAAATGCCATGTTTAAATCCGGACACGCTCCCTTTTTTTTTTTTTTTTTCTCTTGCTGTTGTGTGTGTAACAATCGCGAAGTCTCCGGTGCATCCTCATCTTTCGCTTTCTTTGAAACCTTTCGGAAGATGAGCGTGTAAAGTGGAACTCCTTCGCGTGTTTAGTCCAAGTGATGAATTAATTATATACTAGTCATTAAGAAGACCTCATCAAAATGTACAGTAAGCCACATAATTACTCAGAGAGAGAGAGAGAGAAGGTTAGTCGAAGAGTTGTGTGAGTGTGTATATGTATATATATCTGTTTCTAGTAATTGTAATGGAGAGAGTTGACAAAACAAGCGAATTTCGTGACGGCAATCACGTGTAACAAGATCTGACTTTCTGACGTTATATTCTTTAATATAATGTCTTTTCGAAAATAAATATATTTTGCATGTATCCCAATAAATCTGTGCGAGAGGTTATTAGAGAATCGAATGATTGATGAGACGATATGAGCAGCTACATATATTCAAAACGGGGAAGTCAATATGAAATTAATTAGGTGGTCCTGCGGATAAACAGCGAGTTGGAAGCTGTTCCACCGAGGACAATTTTAAGTGACGTCTTTAAGCTCTTTACTCCCCATCTGTTGAACGTAAATATGATAAATTTTAACGTATTTTTTCTGCCATTATGCTAAGTATTGGACCTTTCTGCAAAAATTTTTACGAGGATCTAGAGAGGAGCCAACCATCCGAATTTTGTTTTAACCGTTTAATGGATATCAGAACCCTCTCTTAAAAATCTCTACGCACACTTGGTGCATAAAATTTATACTTAAAAAAATAAAATAATAAAATACTTTGCGGCATAAACAAAAACACATTAAAAAAACATATGGCTATCGAAGGTCTCGACTTAACCTCAATTAATCAAATAAAATTTGCATTTGTTGATCTCTTTACAGTTCTCACATCGATTAAACGTCAAAGCTAATCTTTATTTTTAGTGTATTGTATATTCATCGTGCAATAAAGATCAAATAACGTATTGCATCCGTCAGTCAAGGCTACTCTTGATACGATAATATAGGCTATTTCTAAGGTAAAAATTTCCATGTCAAACGGTAGTATTCGTAGAAAGGGAGTTAAATAGAGGGAATAAAGAGTTCGCTTCTGATCCCAGAAATGAGTAAAAGCAGAAATAAAAATGGTTACTTTTTTAAAATCCACGTAGAAAAAAAAAGTAGAAGAAGCGCCGCATTATAGATGATCTATAGCTCCGACGACGCGTGTTCATCACGTTCACCTTGATGATTTATGTTCTCCATACGGGACTTTTAAAGCGGTTTATTCTTTAAAATCCCTCTAAACTTATATTTGCTTCACGGACAAGCGTCGTCGAAATAGAAAAAAAAAAAAAAAAACAACGCGTAACTTAAGATAGAAAAATAAAAAAAAAATTTTCTACTTTCAATTTATTCTCGTTTTCGGTTTCCTAACAGAGACGTATAAAACATAAAACGGAAGAAGTATCTTAAAGGATATTCGTCATATCGCCCACGATATAAATCGCGACAGAAGGAAGGAGCAGCAAAGCCAACTTAATTGCTTTTCCTCCCATCACTTGACACACTGTTCCAACATCCGCCGCCGCCTTCCAATGGCGCCACGTGTCAACAGCACTTTTATTTACTCCAGACGTATTTACGGTTTAAAAATTTTTTTATTAATTTATTAATTAATACGATTTTAACAAATTATTAATAATAATAATAATAAAATAAAAAAAATTGAGATCAGATTTTCGGTCTTTGGTTCACACCGCAGAATTTCTAATTCGGAAAGTTTTCTAATAATAATAATAATAATAATAATAATAATAATAAAAGTTGTATACCTGTGACCGAATTTTTTTATTTTTTATTATTATTTTTTTAAAGAAAAAAACAAGTTATCCTAACGATGTTTTGTAGAATTAATAATAAATAGTACCATAGCAAGTAATTACCAACAAATACAGTATTGCCGTATATTGCTGGCGACGATGTCGCTGTGTGTTGTAGGAAGAGTTCTTCAAACACGCAAGTTTGGTTTCCAAATGGTACAGACACGTCATTCTGTCATGAAATGACAAATAACAGACCCGAAGTCAGAACATTTTTTAAATTTCGCCAACGCAAAATTCGTCTCTCTCTCTCTTCTTCTTCTCCTTCTTTTTTTTTTAAACTACAGGATAACAAATTATACATCTTAAACTCTAAAATTTATAGACATTTTAAAATAAACTTTGGTAAAAAAATAAATAAATTCAACGTAGGCCTTCTTTAATTTTATGGTTTCTGTTTTTATCGCGAATTTGTTTATTTAAATGGAGTTTAAAATATCAGAAATTTTGCATTTTATAGAGTCATCAGCATAATAAAAAGGAGATCGGTCTCACTGCCATGTTGACTTTTTTTTTTCTCTCTCTCTCTCGACTTAATTATGAAAAACAATTATGATTGATTGGCAATCGATTCGTTCTAATATTCCTTTGACCTTTACTTAATATCGGGTTTGGAATATGTTAAGGTTTCATTTTAACATCATTACCGGAGATTACGGGCGTGTCTTTTAATTTAATATCATCTTTATTAAAGTTTTTAAGATATTTTTAAATGTTTAAATTTAAATTTCCACGTTTCGGTCGAGGTGTATATAAAAAAAAAAGAAATTTAAGTATCAGTGCCGTCGAGATCGTAAAGCGCGTTCGGAAGGTGATTTTAACGCGCGTAAGAACGCGTCGCAATTTTGCGCTACCGGACGGGCATGGTGCCAAACCGGACGGTTTTCAACTGCGAAACATTCAAACGACTGCGAAAATTTGCTTTGAATTTGCAAAAGGGGGATGGAAATAGTAGGAGGGCGTTACGAAAGGGAAAGAGAGAGAGAGAGCGAGAGAGTGAGAGAGAGAAAGAGCCATCAGATTACTCGGAGGCCTGGGTTTTTAACTCCCCCATTCTAGTACCTCCTGGCAACAATGGATGCTTTCTTATCTCGACTAATTTTTCATACTAAATCACCTATCTGTCTGTGTGGCAGGACGGGAGATAGCCGGCCTAATTACAGCGCCATTGTTTCACTTCGTCTGACATTAACCGAT
>WUQG02406464.1:0-16797 GCA_011317285.2 Androctonus mauritanicus | reverse complement strand
CAGATTAATAATATTTAACTTAGGACCAAAGTTACAGCGAGTTGAAATTTGGTTATAATGACTCCGGTAATAATAGTCAGTCAGTGACTACTGCACTTGGCTTAGAGTCACTGCCGTGACTCTTGATAAGAAAAGCTAACGCAAATTAATAAGAAAAAGTTATACATTTATTGTCATTTAATAAGTGTACAAACTAAAATTCAAATAAACTTAGAAATTTCAACGACATTTTATCGACTGCTATACAGATGTGGTCTTTATTAATAAAAAGGCTGTTTTTATATATACTATTATAATAAACATTTTCTCATAAACGCTCTCTTTTTAACTATCGCTGGGGGAAATTTTCCAGGTCTATATGTTAAATTCTTTAAACAAATTGATTTTGTATATTTAACTTTTGGTAATATAATTATTTTAATAAAAACAACATATAATGTTTCTGTACAAATAATAATGAAATTTTCATAAAAATAAACGATTTATTATTAAATTTGCAAAAGATAATCTGTTATATCCTCGTTTATTAGAATAATTGAGATTTGTTTATTATTAAGTAAGAATATTATCATCATTGCACATAAATTAATGGCATATATCATTTTCAGATTGTATTATTTAAATAAATCATTTTCTGAGCAAATCTGTATTTGACTTTTGCACATCTAAGATAGGATATACTGTTACATATACGTAATCAAAAATATATGCTAATGCTTATATAATTCTACGTGATCTAAAATCTCATTTGCAGCCTAGTGATGTTTATGACTTAATAGTGATTTTGCGTGCAAATTATATGCAAACCTTTACGAATTATTCCAATTGGGGAAGGGTGTTGTTATTTTTATTATACGAGCTTAATTTCATGTTTTAATCACTTTTTTACTTTTTTTTGTTTTGCAGTTTTTCGATATTAATCAGTACTAACATCTCATATTCACGCAAATATTTTACTTACTGAATAATTTCCAAAATAGGCAACTTAAAACAGAAATCAAATCTTTTTTCTGACTTCTTTAATAAGTAAAATAAAAGAAAAATAATATATGTAGGCTTATTAATTCAGTATACTATATATTTCAGTCTTTAATATAAACAATTTTGTAGTTATTATTTTTATTTTCTTATTTTTAAACAATACCGTAATTATTATTTTCGTTGAAAAAATAAAGTAAGTCTGTTTAACTAGTTTGATCTTATTGCTGTATCAATTAAAAAATTGTTTTTTTTTTATTTTAATTAACCAATGCTTATGCGCGCATAAATTATTTAAATAATAAATGAACTTATTTAACTCTTATAGGCCTACTTTGTTGAACTATATAAATCAGAAGCATTTTTAAATCTTTCATCTATACATATTAAAATTAAAAATGTATCATTTAAAAATTCTTATTGCATAAAAGGTCAAATAATGCCATACATTATTTACGATAGAATGAATAATTTTATTTAATTTTTTTTTAGATAAATACATCATGGATAAATATAAAAGACTGATTTTTATTACTTTTAAAAATTCCAGTTTGTTAATCATATTCTCAACTTGCTTTAACTTCAATTATGTTATATTAATGTCTTAGTTAATGTTGAAAATGGAATACATTAATTCCACTCTAATGCATCGGTAGGTTCTTGTATTAGTCGAGATTAAAAGGAATTTTCATTATAATTGATATTCTTTGATAAAAACCAACAAACTAAGTATAATTTATTCGGTATGATTTGTCAAAATTATGTTATGGAAGCGAAATAATTTCTTGATTCGTACACGACATTTATCTCTTATAAAATTGTTTCTAGATACTAAATTGTGTTAATATTTTTTGAATGGATTAATCACATTCAACTTTTCTAAGTTGATTGAAAAAGCAAAGATAAAAATACTGTACTTAACCGTTGAACTATATACTAAAACGAATCTTCTGTACTTTGACAAAAAAATAACTATAGGATGCATTAAAAGTGATGTTCTTACAATTTAAACATTACACTACTATACAAACAAAATTGTTTTATCTGTATACTGAAATGTAAAAAGTTTTTTTTTATTGGTTCCTTTTTTCAACCCACTTTTAAATTGTAGTTTTTAATGTCAAATATAAAAACCGAAATTTCTTTGATTAATTAAAGATTTAATTTAAAGTAATCTTTTTTAATATTTTTATCGAGAGAAGATTTTAAACTAAATAAAAATGGTGATTTTTATACTTTCGTGAAAATTAATATAGTGCAGATGTTAAAATAAAAGAAAACTCGATATTTTCTTTTCAATATTTAATTTTGTTGCTTTTTAATAATTATTAAGAAAAATTTTTAAAAACTAAATAGTTACAAAAATGAAGAATTTTTATTTTGCCTTTTGAAGAATATTATTGATTTAATTGAGATTTTTTTTTTTAAATAATTTTTTCAAAATTAAATTATTAAAATTTATGTAAAAAAGCGTCATAAATTATTTTCTTTATTCAAAAAGAAAAAGTCTATTTGCTTTCTTATATATTTAAAATTTCACGAAAGATGAGTTAAATCATTAATTGAGTCATCCAGATTGGCCAAGCTTGCAGTTTTGTATCACATCCAATAAAAATCTCTTCTGACAGAAGTATTTTGCAGTATCTAGGTGCTCATCAAAATAAAATTACTTTCAGATCAAAACTGACTTTATAAATAACGTTAAAAAATTCTAAATTTTATTGCAATTTTTTTTTTATTTCATTTCAGTTAAGTAACTTAATATATTTTTAAAAAATTTAAAATCAGTTCATCATTACCAAAAATAAGATTGATTTAATATTAATATTACATTAATATTAGATTTAATTCTTTATTATTAATATGATATTTTTAATGTTTTTCTTTATTAATGAAAAGAAATCATAAATTATTAATAAATTAAAAATAAAATATTAATCATTTCTCCCTGTTAAATAATACAAGATATGATTCAACGTTTATAAGATCAGTTTAATTTCGAGATGGATGTTTTTTTATTTCATTAAAAAATAAAAAGTATATTTTTCTGTTTTTGTAAATACAGTATATGCATAGTAAAGTTTTCTTATAAAATAAATTAACGATCAATATACGTCTTTTCGCTTAGAATATGTTTTGTCTTGCATGTTAACTGGTATTTTTTCCTTCACTTAGAATTTAAATGTATCTTTTAAGCGTTTTAATAAAAATTATTGTATTCTTGTCATAAAAGTTTTTATACTGTTTATATAAAAAATTTATATAATTTTTCTAACAAAAATTAATTTTAAATTATAATAATTTTCATTAAATTAATTTTGAAATTAATAAACATTTTTTTCTTTTTTTTTGGGGGAACGTATTACTTTTTTTTAAATTTGTTTTTAGATTGCATTAATCAAATCATACTATATATTATAAAAGTGCAAAAGTCAATTTTTTTCCGTATGGAAATTTGCCAGGCGTTAAAATTAACAGGTAGGCTGTCATTAATGATTAAAAAAATGACAAACTACTTGCAGGAAGATAAACATTCTCGAAAATATAAGAATCGTTACAAATCGATTATCATCTTGAAACTCGAGTTAAATATTGATTACATAAGCTTTGAATGTTTACAATAATACATTTAATATTGTTTTTAATAATTATGTGGTGTCAAAATGTGTTCTTTATTTTCATTAATTAACTATTTTGTATAGAAAAAATTATGTTATGTATTGATTTTATCCTTCAAATATATGTCCGCAAACTATCTCGAGGAATTGATTTAAAATCGCAGAAAATTCAATTTTCAATTCCAATTTCCCATAGGATTAATAAGTTTTATGCCAATTAATTTAAAGCTGTTAACTGATACCATAATAGATAGAGACCATTTGCTTTTTAAAAGTCGATATTTTTGAAACTACTTGTACGTACACGTATCTGAAAGAATTCTTTTTTTTTGTAAATTATATAAATATTATTAGCAAAATCTTTATGGTATATTAATCAATATAATTATAAAATCGATTTAAATCTATTTAATAATATTTAAATTCGAAAAATTCGGTTAAACATATTTTACACGCAAATTTTTGTTAATTATTACATTAATATTAAAATATATCTTTTATATTTATGGAATGATCAGATGTGAATTAATTTTAACTCATAATGAAGGAAATTTAAGTCCAAATTTGGACTTAAATTTCCTTCATTATGAGTTAAAATTAATTCACATTAATAAAGAATGTTTACGCATAAGTTTCTAATCATTTCAAGTTCCGAATATTATACTCGTTTACAAAATTACATAATTATTTTAAACTATCATTTTGTATTTTAATCGATATTAACAATAATCAAGTAAAAAAAAAATAATGTCATTCGATTACACTAACTTATAAAACAACCAAATTGGATTTATTTAGCAAATAAATTATATTTAGATATTAATATTTAATCGTAATTAATTCTTATTTTATTCAAATTATAAATTTTACTTAAACTGTATTAATTATTTAAATAAATGCAATTAGCAAATATGAAAATTATTTTAAAAGATTATTAAAATCATTATGTAAGTCGAGAGAAGTACCCAATAAAACTTAATAGTTGTTAAATATAATAATGAAGTACATCATATAAACTAAACAATTGTAATGTGTTAACCGTTACAGAACACTTTGTCTTTAAGGAAAGTGATGAAGTAAATGGAAGTTCGAGTGCAATGATGAGCTGGAATGACATCTTTTACCCCAGAAGCAAAGAAATTTCGATGGAATATCTATTTACTGTATTAGGCAAATGGACAACGGTCGTTTTAGTCAAGAGGCAGTTTAGAGAAAGTGAGTAATAAACCTCAGATCTCAGAGATAGCTAGCTTTTCCTAATTAATTTGAGTGCAAAGTGTAATGGCGCCTTCTTAATATTCTCACTGAAAAGCTAATTATAATTAAAACATCATTAAGAAATCTTAACTTTTATATAAAATATTTTATATTCTATATCCTCTAAATTTTATTCATCTATTAGGAATATTTTCTGCATAAAACATTCTCGTAATTGTTATTTTGTAATAAGATTAGATTTAAATAAGATTAAAGGTTTATTTTAGTGAAAATTCAAGATTTTCTTTTAATAAAATTTTAAATCTCATAAACTAGAGTAGCAAGTAAATTTTTTTTTTATTTGATAAGAGAAGAGTTTATCTTTATTTTAGCTAACATAATCAAGCTATGTTAACTTAAATAATCTGAAAATTTATAAAAATTTAATCTATGTAATTTACTTTACTTTTTAAATTTTTAAATTATATTAATAAAATTTAAAAAAATGAGGATTATCATTTTAATATTTTGTGGAAATTTGATTAATAAGTTGTCAAAGAAAAAATAAAATAAATCATTGTCATTATGCTTTTATTGTAAATAATCTTTATCAAAATAGTAATGCAGTATAATCTTTAAATGGATGAGAATAATTATGATATTTAAAGTAATTTTAAATAGTATATTATGTTATGTTATATAATGCATTTATATAATAATAATATATTTTATAAATTTAAAATGTTTTCTATTAAATGGTAATATCAATAAGTCACTTGATATCTAATCAAATTAAGTAGATTTAATACAGTATTTTCAATTCATATAATTTGCATTTTATTTATTTAGTTAATGAGAGACAATGTACAAATAATCTCCTAAATATTATATATAATAATTAAGATAGAAGAATCCTTTGAAGGGTCAGTAAAATTGTATATTTTTATGTTAAATTATTAATAATATAAAATTTAATGTGTTTATTCTTTTGAATATTATTTATAGATATATTACCTTTCAACTTAAAAATGTTAATTGTTATAACATCCTAATTATATAGTTTAACATCGAATTAATAAGAAAAAATTATAAAGCTTTTAAAATCAGTACAAATTAAAGTATTTAACTTAAAAAAAATACAATAATATTCAATATAAAATAACATTTTTACATCGTTTAAATTTAAATGTATTAAATTTATACCATTGAGTTTATAATCTATTTTATTATTATTATTTTTTTAAGTTGCTAAGAGATATTGTGCTGCTGTTGCTGCTACTATAAATTAGAAATTTAAGCAAAGACCACACCTACTGTACGATCGATTTCATTCGATTTTTTTTAATAATGCAATTTCGTGTGTAAGAAATAATAATATTTTAAAAAATATAAATTGTAACACCTAATAGAGACTTATCTCCGGTACGTAATTGAATTTAAGTTAATTGCTATTGATTTTTTTCCCTCTCTCTCTCATATTTTCGATACTTTTTTTTTTGCTTTAATGTAATAAAACGTTTAAATCATTTGATTTCGAATAATTCGTATAAAAATTACAAAGTTAATTAATATCGTTCATAAAAATTACATTTGCTTAAAAATTAACGAAATAATTATTTATTCTATCACAAAAATTCGAGAGCTGGCATTTCATTAATTTTTTTTTTTTTTCGTAACAAAAGGAATTCCAACTTACCAAATAAATAAATAAGCTTACAAATTTTAATATAGACTGTGAGAATATTTTTCGATATAACTCGTGTAATATTTTTCTCAAAATAAAACGATCTTGCGCAAAATAACTGCGAACAACTGTAAATTAACCTTATGCCAAATTGACTTAATGAGTACATACCAATCCATAATTAGAAATTAAATTTTAATTAACAACACAAATCTCCTCTCCAGTACGGAAAATTAATATATATATTTTTTCTTAACTCTTTAAATATCAACCCGAAGAGTTTATACACATCTTTGAGTTGCATTCTGAAATGCAGGAAAGCTAACTTTCAACAACTCGGATTCAAAATCTAAATGGATGTAATGCATCATAAATTTCTTCACTTTCACGCTTTTTTTTAAATTTCAGTTTAAACTTTTAAAGTCACTACTTTTAAGTAAAATAAAAAGTTTAGTATAGATATATATAAACTACAATATATGCTGTATTAATGAAAATGTTGAGTACTATAGTCAAGTTCATAACATATAGGAAAAAGGCCACCTGTTAGTTTAAAGTTATACACTTACATCTGTAGAGAATAATGTAATGCTATCAGCAAATAAAAATAGGTCATAAATTATTTAAAGTTGAACAAAAAGTATTTTTAAAACAAATAACTAAGATAAGGAAATCGATTTTTTATATAATTTTTCTTTTATAATCAAAAATGATAAAAGAAAAATTGATACTGATACTTATTTTATATTTATAAAATCCAATATTTTTAAAGAAGAAATTAAAAGAATTATTCTTGTGCTCTAAGGCTGTTTTTAAATATAATATAGTATTGAAATTTCTGAAATGTTATTTAAGAATAATATAAATTATTAATAATACCATTTTTTAAATAAAATTTACTTATTATTTATCAATGTATAAGCTTATAGAAAAAATTCTTTATTTGATGGTTTTGATGGATTAATGAAAATAAGTTAAATTTAATAAAATATTTTTGTATCACTAAATTTCAAATAATATTTATTTCCATTTATTTTTTTACAAAATATATGGAGACAATGAACAATGCTTTGTGCCGAAAAGATAAAAGGACTAAAAATAACCTTGAAATAAACTTCTTTTTTTATCTAACTTCTTTTTATTTTTTTTCTTTCTAAAAAAATAGGGAAGAACGTTAGAAGGAATTTGTTCCTTTGATCAAAGCTTACTGTTAAAATAACGAAGCTTATTATCGAGGTTTGTTTATCTGCTGTTAATTGTTACTTGTATTAACTTTTGGTATTAATTCTCACACCAAATTAACTTTATTTAATTCAAATTATTTATAAGGAAACGTTCGAAGTCACTAAATTGCTCAATATTGGATATTTATAAGAAAAACTGCATTGTCGTGATCAACATTTTTTTTTTTTTTTTTCAGATTTTTATACAGCTTTTGTCATATCATTTTTATAAAAGAAAACGATGAACGATGAGTATATAACCAACATAACTTGTGAAGCGGAAATGGGAAAGGAGATCGATATGATATATGAGGGTTGACAGAAAGTTTAGAAAGTTAAAACTTACAGTAAAATGAAAAGTATAAATGAGATTATTACTGATAAGAAAATACATATTGAGAAGAGTTTATTTAGAATAAATGGTCTCTGATAATATAAAATAATCGTGATTTATATTTATAAACAAATAATAAAATTCCTAATAACTTCTAAGATTAAAACAAATTATATTTACGAAATTTATTCTGAGTAAGTTAAATCAGTTTAATCTGTTGAAATATTGACGTTTTAAAGAAGAAATAACAGTATTTTATTTATTCGATGTGATAAATTTTCTATCGATCAACCTTTTCTCGTTTCAAAGAATGACTTTTCTTTAATATTTAAAATTATTAGAATTGCTTAATTCCAAATTATTGTATATTGTATTGAAATTTTTACTATATAAAAAATTTAATGGGAAAGTGAATTCATTTTAAGATACCGTAAGACAAAAAAAAACTAAAGATCATTTCTTGAGAACTAAAATTTTCCATTTATTTATACATTTCATCATTGTTTTTCGCTTTAGAATTGTTTAAAATCGGACGTTTATCATTTGGACAATTTGTGACAAAATGATAAAAAATATATTTTTTTTGTATAAATAATATACGTATTAGATGTTCTAAAATTTGTAGTATATATAGCATGTTGTATAAATAGTAGATATTCATTTAAAAGCTATAAATCACTTCATAAGATAAATAAAATTTAAATGGCAATTTTTCAGATCACTCAGATAATCAAGTACTGAAGATTTGGAAAATGCATCTTCTGTTACCATCTGAATTACGATAGTAAATTGGATCAATACCAAATAAAATGTTAGAGGAGATCTTGCTAAAAAGAAAAATCTCAAATAAAAAAAACAAGCAATTATTAAAGAAAGTTTAAATTAGAAATATTAATGATGGGATCACTATTAAATAACGGTATGTTTATAATGATTAAATATTATTCCTTTTAATATTTATTTGATTTTAAAAGAGGTTTTAGAACTAAAATGAGAAATTGAAGTTGTGAAATTAATTTTAATCGAAAAAGCTACAAGCTTCTCCTGAAATAAGTAAACAGCAATGCTTCTAAATTTCTGAAATTTCTAATCGAAATGTAATTAATTATTAATGATCACTTTGCTTTACATCAACTTAATAGTTTTTCTTATATAGAGTAAACATATTTACATCACTGCATTCAAGGATGTGTTTAATTGATTTCACACTTGGGATACAAGTAGTTTATTCTTGAGATGCAAATCTATAATATAATTTATTCTTTTAAATGTCTATAATAAAAATTTAATAGATAAGTTAGACAAATTAATTAAAGTTGTTAAATCAAATCTTGAACAACTTTGATAAAGTAAAGAAACAGTAGACGTTTTTTTAAGTAAAACAAATAAAATTTCGTGTGACAAGAATAATAAATTATCATTTATATTATACAATTAAATATACTATAAGGCAATAATATGAAACAGCCTGTGTTCATTATTTTGTCGATCGTTCTACAGCATTCTCCAGATCTATTATACAATATTCTCTCCTGCTATATTCTTTTACTGTCATAATCTAAGCATGAGCGACTATCGATACCAGGTCGGGTTGCATTAAAATATTTATAAATAATCCTAAGACTGATTACTAAAAGAAAGATTCATGTCGTTTGTTAAACTTTTTCATATTACGATCGATATCTTCGATTACTGGCAGGCACTAACGATAAACAAATACTGTATATAAGAGAAAACTGACCTAATGAAATTATATTCAAAGAATCCACAGATACTTATAATATTTTAAATATAAAAACTTGAAATCTAAAATAATGTTTTTTATATATATATATAATATATATATATATATTATATGCAGTAATTAATTCTGTTTATTCTAACCAGAATTTTTATAACAGTTCATTATAGTTAAAACGCTAATCTAAAAATTATCTATATTCTTATAAGAAAAATATTTTCAATTCGTTATTCGATTTTTTCAAATTTAATAATTTTATCAATTGATTTTCATTTAATTGATTTTTTTTAAATTTATAAATGATACGGTAAAAATTTTATTATTTAGTGCAAAAAATAGATTATATTGTTTAAGCATCTATTCTTGAGAAAATATATTTATTAACATTAATGTATAATGAGTGTCTGATCATATGTAAAATTGCTAAAAGTATATTTAATATACCGATATATAAAATATTATTAATTTTTAAATCTAAAAAAAATTTTTAAGTAATTTTGGAGATTTCTTTTTATTTGGAATTCAACGATTCCATAAATTTTTAATTGGACAAGATTTTTACAGTTTGAGTACCGAGATTTATTTTACTAAAGAGGAATAAATTTACTATTCGCAAATACCGATAAATGAAATCTCCTGATATTAAATCGTTCACTGAAATCTCTTCGAAATTTTATCATTAAACCACTCGTTTGAATATAAACTGCATTAGAAATATGTTTAAATTTTAAAAATATAAGTTTATACAAAATACTGTATGCAGCTTAAAGTTTAAAGTCTGTTTAGAGAATGAACTTTAGAACTAGGACTTAAAATTTCTTAAAATTCTTCTCCCGAAGTTTATATTAGTAATAATATTTTTCACTAATTTAATCTGTAAATATTACATTAAATATAGGCTTATTATTAAAATGAAAAAAATATGGTTAATTTAAAAATATGCTTTGAAGTAATTTATAAACTTTCTATAATTTTGTTATAAAACTAAAATAGGATTAAATAATGGAAAAAGAATAAATTATATTTTTGTAAACCAGAATCTTCGAGGAAAAAAATTATTTGGCCGTATATTAAAAGTAATTATCAGCTTTATGAAATTAGATTTATGAAAAAAGATCAAAGCATTCCTGGAGGAGAAAGAAATGGATGTAAGAAAAATATTGATAATGAAGTCAGATGCGCGATTCCGTTAAGAGCTGAAAGAGATAATTATATTGTTTATAAAAAAAGTTAAAACTAATACTAAAGAAACATGGATTAAACTTATATTAGAAAATATAACCATGGAAATCATAAAGAGAAAAAAAACAGAAGTTACAAAAAGAAATCAGATTGGAAAGATGTTGTAAATGATGTGTCAGAAATAAATTCAGTTCTATTTTTTCACAATCTGAATTCGTCGATACTTCCATATTGTTTATCATTTGCATAATAGATTTGTTTCCCCAAACATTTTCGGTGCGATTCTAATTATACGAAAGAAATGCTCAATTCATGATTTGAACACATTCATTTGATAATATTCCCAAGTGATTTTTTGTTATTTCATTGCATGCTAAATTATGCATGCATTTATATCAACTCTGTAATAGGTAGAATAGTTAAGAACTATTAACTCTTTCAATTATTTACATTAAATTTGCATTTATATGATATTTATCATTTTGAACTTTTAATTTAGTGTAGTTTTGATAGATATTTATGTAAAATGTTTTAAAATTATTTTTTTAAATTTTTTTTCTCTTTTTTTTAATCCTCGTTTTATAGCAATTACTATACACATTATTGGAAAAAACTATTATTGTATTTATAAATTATTAATCACTGCTCTTTGCGGTGTAGTACACAAAATTTTAATTTTAATATAGTTTAACTTTGTTTATCCATTTATCCATCTATTTTAATTTCTGTCGTGAATTATTATGTTTGTAATTTTTAAGTTTTAATTTAAATTTAAATTGGTAATGTTCTAGAACTATTTTATAAAATAATGTATTCTTTATTCTTTTATGTTTGAGTTGAAGATGGCGCATAGAGCCGAAAGCGCTCCTCTCTTTAATAAACGTTTTGTTTTGTGATGTTTTGGGTCTGCTCAATAGTAAACTTGTCAAGAAATTAACACTTGTGTATTATTGTATTTATTTTCATACTAAATTTTTGGTAGAATTCTTTCTTTTCTGGATCCCTCTCTGCTTTCTTATAATTAAATTCTTATCACCGTTAATATTGGAAATTTTCCTAATATTATCATTAATTAATATGAAATATTGAAATATGGATTCATCAAGAATTTAAAAAATTATTATTGTAGACATTCCAAAAGCTCATCTAAATTTTGAGAGGATCAAATCTTCAAAAATCAGAATATTTGAGTGACTAAATTTATATGTTGAAAGTGATCCATCTCTTTGAATTTAAGCTTCTGAATTTGCTCTTGACTTATTCCATTATTGCAGAATAAATACTGTAACACATCTTTTTCGTTTCTTTCAATAGTTTGTGACATCAATGTCAAATGGAAATTTTTAACAAAAAATATATTTTTAGTGTACGTTCTGGGATCAAGAGAATTTGACGCAGAATAATAAAATGATTTCTTGAATAAAATATTTTCTAATATAAATTTATATTTTTTTATATAATTAAATTTACAAAACGAAAATTTTAAATAGGCTGTCCGACGTTTATAAATTCGACAAAAAATTATAAAACGCAAACCAACTTTTTTTTCCCTGCAAACGTGCACTTTGATTGCTAACTGTTTTCGTAATGAACACTTGTGAAAATCTAATTTTGAAAACATTAATATGCACTATCAGAAAATAAATAGAAATTTCTTAAAATACTGAAATGCTAGACGGTATTATTAAGAATTTTTTCTGTTACCATCTAGTATCGATGACTAGAATATTTAAACATATGAGGGAATAATGAAAAAATTATCAGTAAATCAGAAATTATTATTATGTTTTTCAAATGATAAATATAAATTTTAACATTAAAATAATTTTACAGATTATTTCAAAATATGATTTTTATTTATTTTAAAAAATTCCTCATAAAATTTATTTTGTTTTATCGTTTATTTTCTCAGCTACGTTGGTTGTTCTAACCTGTTTACATTGTAATATTTCAACAATAAAACAAACTTACGAATAGTGCTTACTATAGCCTGTTATCCCACGCTATGACTTAAACTGGTAGCGTGGGAGAACAAGATGTTATCTCATTTTTATTATAATGTCCTTCATTTTAGTTTTTAAATAAATTAGAAAATTAATTAACGTAATTCTATGAGTTTTATATAATTATATATTAAGATGCAGATTAGATTCTCAAAAAATTTCAAATGTAAGATTGTTTCCAAATTTATAATTGCCTTATCCAAAGGTGGAAAAAATACATATATTTTTAGAATATAAAAATAAGAAAGTATGTATTTAAGTTTGATTTTTATTATTAAATTCAAAAAAATCACTGCATTTACTGGAATAATAATAATTTTGATAGGTAAATTATTGATAGGAAAATTCAAAGTTAGATCATATTTTGGAAATAATTTTTCCTTTAGAAATAGTTAATGAAAATAATAAAATACTAAATTATTAAATTCAGTCAGTTACTTATTGCATTCATTTTTGAAAGTTGTTTTAGTTTATTGATTTGAGTGATAAATCTATATTTAAGCATAGTATTGATTGTACAATACTATGCCTAAGTATAGATGCTTAAGAATACTATGAATAAAATACTATGCTTACGCTTAAGGCATAAATTCGATTTTAAATTAATCAACTTTATGGTTTCGTTTCCATAATGGAATTGTAAAGATTCAATACAGAAATATGTATGTGCATACTACTTTCATAATAATCCGACCATTCATTTTACAATAATTAATCCATTTATAGCTATATTTTAATCTTAAATCATATATTTTACGATAAAATTAGGACAAGATCAGTGTTTAGACTAATATTGTTTATTATTATTATTATTTTTTTATAGCTCAGTTTAGTTTATATTATAACAAGCCAAACTAAACTAAAACAACTTTCCAAACGACGTCTCGTCTTAGAAATTTCCGTCATATAATCGATAGACGTACAAAATGTTCAAATTATCACGTACAGAGGATAAATCTCCGATATAGAAACGTAATTCAACGTTTAATGAGTAATTTAATACATCGATTAAGCACTCCGCATTTCATTTGAATTAAAATTAATTAAATTAAGTTGAAATTACCTGTAAAGAATACTTGTAAACTTCTGTATAAATGTATATCTGTATTAATACAATATTATTATTCTTATTTTTAGATATCTTAGTTATATAATAATAACTGTTCCTAGAAAGTTCCACAAGCTAAATAATAATGGAATTTTCGTGGATCTTTATAAACATTTTAAACCAGAATTTCTCATTTTATATATAAAATCTTGTTATTTTTAAATCCTAGCAATTATTGAAGTTTTTTTTATTTGATACTAGAAGGAGAAAACTGTTTTTGTCCTTACAGTTAATTCATTGGAGCATAAGTATTTCCCAAACTCAAAGAAAAAGTTTTTATCCTTTAAGAAATACTTTCGTCGCTGTTTTGTTTATTTTTATATTTCCGAGGATTAAGTCGATTTATCAAAACTAGGCTAAAACCGCGGCTTTTGTTCCTTATACCATCTCACGCCATCTTTCGAATAAATGCTGTACTATCATTGTTTTATCCAACTTTTGTCGTTTAATGATGCTTGAAAAGAAGGCAAATTATCCGAATAAGCTTTCAGAATAAACGAAGCGTGCTAAAATACAACAGTTTCTGTTATAAGAACAGATTTTTATTTTTAAAAATATACGTAAAATGTATTTTTTTCTATCGCTTAAAAGTTTATGCTTTTGATCTATAGAAATCTTACCGTGCTTCGTATATATAACATTCCGTATGGGATATTTTAATGTATTATTCATATTTAGATTGACAACATCTTCGAATTAGCTGCAAATTACGAACTTATTCATTTGCTCTGTTTGTATAATAGTGGACTAATAATTCGAACTAATTGAGACTGTCCAAATTTTGATTGCCACCATCTGAATGCGTCAACGCGATTAACAATTAAAAGGTTGAATTAATTCTAATTGATCTTTCGATTTCTTATCATATTCGATTCGATCAGTTGATATTGGTTCATTCTTCAATTATTTAAGATTTTTTTTTTTTTTTTTTTGCTGCTTCGTATATGACAGAAAAACTTTTTTTTGTGATAAATATAGATCTGTGCATAAAAAAAAATTCTTTTCGTTTTTCGTTTATTTTATCTAGCTTTAAAATATGATCTAGCCTGAGATGCAATCAACAGGATGAAACGAATAAAACTTTTTCAGTTTAGAAAGAAAAGTTATTTTTTATTCTTTGTCCTTCAAAAATTTTTATATTGATCTTCCAATAAATCCATCACTGGAAGGGGTTTATAAAATGAGAAGGAAAAAACCCAAAGGCTGTATACTCTTCCAAACTCGTGTTTTCAATTGAAAATGACTTCATTTGCCTACACCGCATTATCGATGTATTCCGAGTAAAAAAAAAAAAAAAAACAACTTGTTTGTGTATAATTCATTTTGTTTATTATTGTAAACAAATTTACTTTTATCAGCTTAACATGGCGGATCGATAACATGTTTTATTTTTATTTTTTTGTAACCAAATAAAAAGTTAACGACATTTTAAAAATGATTAGCGATTTTATATTATATAATATTTTATTAAATTATAGAACTAAGAATTTAATTTTAAAAACCACATGAGTTGGTAAATATATATTTTTATATTTTTTTTTTTTTTTACCCTGAAGTATTTGGGTATAGTATTTTTGGGGGGGGGATATTTACATTTTCCTATGTCAACAAATAGTAGCATATTAAAAAATTTAAATATATATTTTAATATATAGTATATATTTTGCTATTTAAAAATTGTTTAGATGGAAATATTTTTTAATATATACTTATACATATAAAGAAAATTTATATATTTTTATAAACTTGATTCATTTTATTGACGACAGATGGCAGACGCATTTAAATTTTTAAATTGATAAAAACAATGAAAACAAAATTAAAAGTACAGTATTAATTAAGTTTATTCATTAATAATGCTATTTTGTTTTAAACAAAACAACATTATTAAATTACATTAACGGTCTAGTATATTATTTGAATGAGTAATTTAATAATTAATAATAATACTTTTAATTTTATTCTCAGTATTTAAAGGATAAACAAGATTTAGTTAACTTATATATAGGCCTACAATAAAATTAATAGTTTTTAACATTAAATTTTATATGGAGATGCCATCAATATTTACAGAATTATATATTTGATAACATATTTTAATGATTAATTATATTTATTTTATTTATATATACAGTGTGAGCACAAAAACATTCCAAGGTTTGAAAGAGTAAAATGTAGCTCTAGCTGTCAAAATAATGCCTAGCAATTCTTTAAAAAAAAGGAATGAAAATTCTTGAATTAACTGAATCGTAAATATCAATTTTATCAAGATATTTATGTTAATTTTATTTTATTTTTTTACATTTTTAAATCTGGGAATGTGGGAATATTTTTGTGCTCACCCTTTACATATATATATATACCCCACAAAAAAACCAATTTTGGGTATCCCCTTATCAGAGTTATAGTGTGAATTAAATGTCACACATGTTCTAATAAAAAAAATCTGTAGGATTTTTTAAGTTTTTTAATCTTAATCTGAAGTAAACGTATTTTTCGCGATTTGAACTGAGGAACATTATAATTTATCGTTTCAGATGATAGATCTCCTTTCATAAATTTCATTAACTTTAGTAGATCATGTTTCTTTATCAGTTCATCAATAGTTGGTAAGTATAAAACATTTGTGATTTGTTCTTGAGTATTTGATAGATATATAGGGGAAAGTCTCCTATATTGTACCGGCTCCTTAATTGTACCAGCCTGTTATCTCCTAAATGGTTAACGTG
>WUQG02406453.1:0-16798 GCA_011317285.2 Androctonus mauritanicus | reverse complement strand
CTACAGTAATGTAGTTTCTCAATAATGTAGTGTCTATAGCAGTGCTCTAACCCTATATTAGGGTTAGAACACTGCTATAGACACTACATTATTCATACATAACAGTTACTTTAAAAGAATCCCTCGTTCTGATCTTATATTTTGATTATAGAAAACAGTTGTAAATTTTGTAAGCATGCTGAAACATAATATGGATTATTTAATTGATTTAGATAAAGTAAATCAGCGTCCACGCTGTTCACACAAATGAATAGCAGTTACTGTATGCCTTAATCATCATTGCAATGCCATTTTGGCTCCAGAATGCGAATATACTTAGCTGCGCCTTCTCTCCCGCCACTACCATCTCTCCCGACTTTATCATATTTTTTGGAAATATAAAAATTGTTTAAATATATCTTAATTAATTAAAATTATTAGGATTTTTGCTCAAAACTATAATAGTTTTATTTTAAAAAAATATATCCAGAGTTGTTCATCTATATCTATTATTTTCTAACTAAAAAAAAGAAAAAAAAATAAATCGGGATTTACCTTTCGAAATGAAATTCGGAATTTATCAATATTATTATTGATTAGAACTTAGATTTTTGAAATAATTATATCAGCTTTCAAAGATTTTTCTTTGGAGAAAAGTTAAAAATATAATAGATTTTTTAAACTTTCCGACGGTCGCCATCTTGTAACAAGATGATCTAGAGAGACATGAAAATTATTGTCGGTATAGCTTGGATAAAATGAGATAAAATGTTTTCGGTCGCCCTGCCTGAGATCCAGATGCAAAAAATAATTATATAATATTATTATTTAAAAATATATATATGAAATATTTTCAAATAATCATAAAATTATTGGCGTGCGATAAATAGTTTCGGAGATATTGGTGTTTTAATAATTTCGGACGGCTACCATCTTGGAAGGAGAATACATAAGAGTTTAAAATTAATGTATGCATGCACATGAGATAATAAGGAATGAATTCCTAAAATTTCGTTACAATATGTTGGTCGATATTATCGAGATATCTTGATAGAAGGCAGAAGACAATAGTCAGTTCTTGCATACAGATCGACATGTAGGCCTGTATGCAAGATCCACAAAATTTTTTTAAGGAAAGACTCTAATTTATATCTATTCCTCATTTTTAATGAGGAATAAATATTAACCCATAAGAGTAAATGAATAATGAATCCATAATATTTCTATTCGTGATAAATCTGAATATTCTGAATGTATGCACGAAGTTAATCGTATAATGATGATAATAAAAATTAAATATTGTTATTATTATTATTAATTATTGCATTTAAACACGTTTAAAAATATTTTTATGACCAATTTTAATTAAAAAATTAAAAAAAAAAATCTCTTTTAAATATTAAAATTCCTAAGAAAATTTTATTACAGTTTTTAGATATTAAATTCCCGAAAACCATGAAGATATACATCTTGCACATAATTTTTTTTTTTGTTTTGGTTAAAGAAATGTATACCTTTAATAACGATGACGACAAAATAATGTCGTAAACTTAAAACGAGTTGCCCTTAAAATATTTATTGCCCTCTCAACCTTTATAGAATTCATGTGGAGTGAGAAGTCGAATTTAATTCCAGGAGATACGAGATGCACACTTACAAGACGCATTAAGTTTGCTTAATTATTAATCGCATTAACTGTAATTGAAGATGAATGCCTAATTAATTTAATTGCCCAAAGCTAATTTTCAGAAAGGTTTTCCTCACTCATCCGGTAATTTGTGGACTTCAATCCATCCAACTTTAATAAACGTTAAATTCGCGACAAGTTTTACTCATTTTAAGACTTTAAACTCTTGTGTAAACTTTCTATTCTTGTTTCTACCGCCTACTATTAAGCTTTATTATGATTAAAGTAACGTCTACAGATTTTCCTTTTAATAAGATTATTCTAATTGACCAAAAAAATTTCCTTCCAGAGATGGTTTACATACCTTTCAACTCGTATCTCTACATCCTCCGATACTTAATTTAACATTAATTTACTCATCGGGGGTCTTATTATTAAGTCTGATTTATATGGGGCATTAAGTTAGTCCGGTTAATCGCGTGAGTTACGAGTAACTTTTCAACGGTTAAGTTTTGGATAACATATTAAACCTAAATTTATACGAAAAATAATTATTAATAATCTAAAGTTGGGATAGCGCTCGGAAGTTAAAGTTTTAATGAACGTGAAATTTTCATACCATCTCCTAGAATTAAATAATTAAACAGTTTTGAAAACTTTCGACTTCCTTTTAGTTCAATTATCGAGAGTGGACAAATTTCGATAAACTCGCAGATTGAAAACTTTGTTTCTACGGAAGACGGAATGTTAATTTTAATCGCGTGTCAAGGATTTTTCGCCATTTTGTACGTTCTCGCAGGTATACGTAAATAAAGCCAAAACGCTTTTTGACTTAAGGATATAAAAGTCAGATTTACGTATGGTTGATCTCCCCAATGACAGTTATTATCCGCACAGAGCATCTACAGCGTTTCTTTGGCAAAAAAATACTGTTAGAAAAATCGTGTGCAGTCTGTACTTTTCCCACCATGTTTCCCCGATGTTACTAAAGGCAAAAACGTCCGTCCCGGTTGCTATAGTCACTAAGATAGGCGGTACCCTAGGCATTGACTATCACGTGACGTGACACGTGCCATTGATATCAATTAAATAGCTATTTACATTATTATCTTGTCGGATTTCGGGAAGTTTGAATTATTAGAGAGGCGTATCCCGACAGCTGGCAATGTGCTCTTTATTGTTCATGTGACCGTTGTGGAGTCCCCAACACAATGGAGTTGTGTGAATAATTATCGTTCTACACAGCTATTACTGTATGATTTAGCGGTGATTTTAGTAGCAGATTAAAAGAGTGCAGACACCAACTTCTGCTACCTCTAAAAACCAACTCTGCAAAGGCGCATAAAATATAAAAAACCAACCAAGAATCCTTTTTGATCGAATAGAGGTGTGGATAGTTGCGTTACGCGAATTTTTAACGATCCGAGTGGCATAAATTATCTTACCACAGCCTATAATAATAATAATAATAATAATCGAGTTCGAATTCCACTGCGTTGTTTACAGGTCGAAACACAGCACTCGTACAAGTTCGATAAATAGGCATTCGGTAGACGATTTAAGAGCGTTAAGCGAGGACATAACAGCCCGACTTACGTACTTAACCCCGTCAACATGGCGATGGAGGATGAAGTCGCGTGATTATGTCATAAAAAAAATTTTTTTCGGGATTGATTACGTGCATGCGAAACAACCCAAAGGGGATCAAACAGATCAATAAATCTTCACTGAAAATCTCCCAAACCTCATTTACGGATTAAAAAAAAAAAGAAAAAGAAAGCGGAAGTCTCTTTTTTTTAATGCATGAATCGATGAGGAGGTAACATTAACCAGATTTTCCTCGCTTCGGAATAATTCAAAAATTTGGAAAGGTAGCTTAATAGAATAAAGAATGGGATGGAACCAATCGCTTGACGGAATATTCTTCCCTCCCCTCAGCCTTTTTTTTATATATGAAGTAATGACGACTTATAATAATGCCTTTTCCATTAAGTTGTCCGAACACAAGTGATAGATGCGATGTCGAAACGGGCGAAATAGGGCCCGCTCTCATTGTTCAACATGTTCTTTACTTATATACACACTGAAGGAACAAATAACTCGGAAAAAATACTGATAGAGAAACGAGATAATGCGATCAATCGAATGGAACCAAGCAAAGAAGTAAAAGATCTCTCTCTCTCTTGATATCATCTCTCATTTATTTCCTTCTTTAAGTTCGAGAACCGGAAAAAAAAAGAAGAACAGTTTGAAATTTACTTGGTCTAACGTGCAATTTGCATAATTAGCAAGAAGATTTCGTTGCCATTTTTAATTCTATTCGCTAGTTTTTCTCTGTTTAGACTACCGAAATCTTTACTTTTTCTCCGTCTTTAACGGACCAAAAGTAATTCCTGTAAAGTGTGTGATCATGTTTATTCATGTAGTATCTCTGTGTGCAATCTCCTAATTTAATATTTATACACTTTTTTTTTTATTTATTTAATTTCTTCTTCGGGAATAGCTTCTTTAATTTTCGGAGTTCAAATTTTGATAAAAAAAAAAAAAAAAAAAATCCTCAGAATATCGATTCTCAGAAATAGGAAGAATATATGCGTTTGGCAACTCGCGCAATTTTCGGATGCCCCGGGCGTAAAGTTGGGGGAAAAAAATCTGGAGGTAATGACAAAATTAAAACAAGTTTGTTAACAACCACCTTTGTCTCGGAAGGATGTAATTAACGGTGGGCGTGGTCGCATTTTAGTCAGATGACTGAACATTAGCAATTATCGCGTAGAACTTACGCATACATTGTTAATCTACCATTATTCGCATCCCTTTTTTTTATGAGGCAAAACGCTGTTTTATTCTGTATGTTATCGTATTCCGTATCATCTTTTGTATCGTTTTGATATATATAAAAAAAAAGAATAGCACAATCTAAAGGGGCGGAGTTAAATGTCGCAGCTGCGAGTTCATTGGACTGTACTGGTGGGAGGAACCTGTAGTAAGAGACTGAAAAAAAAACTTTTCGAACTACATAAAAAAAAGAGTTAACGTTCTCTATTATCGAATTTATGAATAATTTTACTGTTATTTGTTTTAAAACGCTTTTTTTTCTTCTTCTTCCAGTCTAAAAATAGAAGATAATAGTATAAAAATACGATCACGTGATGAAATAACTTTATTATATTGATTTAAAATGTCTGTCTCAGAGACAGACAGCATTATAATTAATATTTGATTACGTGAACAGTCTATTTATAAGTTCATAAAAAGAAGAGAAAGTTTCGCTTTCTGCCAGTATAAATTTATTTATTTATTTTTTTACAGTTTTAAGATATCTCGGTGGAGAATTTCTGAGGCATTTCTGTGGTTTAAAGAATGGCAATGCTGCAATTAAGTCGTGTGTTAGTTCGCTCGACTTGATAAATTTTCTAACGATTAAAAAAAGAAAAAAAAAACAGTTCCTTTTGTGGCCTAATTGTATTTTGTGGAGGCTGAGAAGTCATCCATGTTTTCGGTTTTGATAATAAAACTATTTTGTTCCACTTGCAAAACATTTTGATAGAAGTATGAATGAAGAGAGAAGAAAACAAGTCATAATACAGTCGTTTATCATATATATCTTTTGAAATATTTATATAAAAAAAAAATTCGCGGAGCGTAAAATATGAAAAGCAAAGAGGAACACTCAAGCAAAAACGTTGCTTTTGATGAATCTATTATATCTTTTTTAATAAAATATTATTCTCAAATTATTACTGTAACAGCATTACTCGATAGTAACTCCAATACGCGAATGCTAGCATCGATAAACATTGATTTATTACTATTAATAGTAACGCAACGTCCCGAAGTGTTATGCTAGAAACGTCTTTTTCTAACGCATAATTTTTGGAGAAATTTTAACCTCCGGTTCATTTTATTGAGATATGGTGTTGTTAAATAAGTAATATATCAGTTCAGGCCACCCAATTAGGCTACAAAGTCGATTTTGAATGCGTGATACGTCCTTGAAAAGATTATTCTTTCAGACAGAGGTCAAGTGTATGTTAATATACATATCCATATCCACAGTATATATATTCATATAAGATGTCTTTACTGCTAAAATTCCGGGAATCCAGCGGGGTAACTGCATTCCGATCGTTAGCATGGCATCAAGCTGTGTATCCCAGGTGCTTCATTAACGCTGTTTGTTAAAACTAACTTTAATTTGTTCGCTTCTGATACTGTTAAGGTAAACTGTCTGCATTCTATACGCCGTATTAACAAACGACGTGATCTGGATGGAGAGAGAGAGAGAGAGAATATGGCGGATTTTTTCGTAAACAAAACGCGCATTCGGGAAGAAAAAAAAAGTAAATAAACAATTAAACGATTAAACTTTAAGTTATTTTCGTATGGAAGATATTTAGAGAAACTAGACTACGATATTGGCCTACTTACTTTACTGGTAACAGGAATGGATTCAATTCTGATTTTTGAAGTTAATATGGTCGAGCTTATACGAAGAATTAGAGATGGGGAAAAAGAAAAAGAAAAAAAAAACAACAAAAAAAAAAGGCACAATTTCACGGTCAAGAATTTGCTGATGATACCCAAGCGTGGGAAATACATGCTTGACACCTTGTTTCACACTCCGTTTCATCCCTCTCATTTAATTGAGGATAAAAAAATATATGTAATTACATCAAAAAATAAACAAGAATTACTTCTAAATTTGGAATTCTTTATTACCGAAATTGAAAAATTTCCGAGCGCGATGTATAAAAAAAAAAAAGAAAAAAAAGATTCGTGTCGACTTAATTATCGATTAATGTATGCAAACGTTCTAGGCGATTAAAACGGAATTTGGAACGTTTGGATGGTTCTGGATTATACAAGAAGCTAACTTGTTGTCGTATATACGTCTATATATATATATACGTATAAACCCCTCTCCAACCGGTAAGTGACCGCACTGAAGAGGGTTCTTAAACAGATTAACCGAAAACGCACTGGGCAGGCCTTATGGCTATCGGGTACAATGCACTCGTAATTCAAAGCCGTTCTTAGCCAGTTACTTCTAGTAAATTAGACAGGTAAGAAGTTACCAGTCGGCCGGTTGGGAAAATATAATAATAAATAAATATATATACGTATAAAATAAAAATAAAAAATAAAAAAAAACGGAGGAGGACGCGTTGACATTCCTCTCCCACACCAGATGTCGCTTTTGACGTAGCATGCACGCGACCTTGAGTTACGTCCAAGTGTGTGAAAGTAACTGGAGTCATGCACGCTCGAATGCAGAGATTACAGAGTGGAATACGCCGGCCAATGACTGAAGCGAGTACGGCAGACGTCTAACGACTCCACGTCGAACGGCACGATGAAAGGGAAAGCCCGGAGCAGTGCTGCCATCCCCGATTCCAGGTTTGTGGTGTGAGAATCGCTTCCTATGAATGTTACCTAATTGGTTAATGACAGGACTGGTCGTGACCAGGCAATGTCGGAGACGCGATATATATATATATATATATATATAAATTTTTTTTTTTCTTCCATCCTCCTCTCTAATTCGGCTATATAAATGATAAAATTACAAAAATGAAATTAATAATACGGTAATAATTCATATTTCAATAGTAACGAGTAAATTGAGTTGTGCGATTCGTTAAAATATTATCGAGTTTCCGTCTGGTTGGTTGATTCATTCGATTGGACGACTTTTATTATTATTATTATTAATATTATTTTTTTTAATCCTAATTGGTTATCGGAACGTATTGCGTAACAATCAATTTCCGTCCTATCGGTTTATTGGTAGAGATTAAGGCAGACGTTTAATTTTATTGACTCGATTTTTAAACTCGTCGTAATTTTATTACTTCCATTGTTTAGATTTAAAAAAAAACGAAAAATAAAGAAAAAAAAAACATCGCCAATTATTAGATAAAAGTCAACAGAAAAATCTGTTAGAAAAAAAATAATAATAATAAACAATTTTAAACGGTCTTTTCTTAGAAACAAATTAATCTGGCGCAATTTCCTGTAAACTCTAATAACCTTTATTTTCCTTTATTAATTGTCATTTTAACAACTGAAGTTATTGACGTAAGACGTGAAAACAATAAGAGTAGTGTTATTTCCAAACAGGATTCATGTTTCCCATAAACTCTTTTCTATTGTATGAAAATCATACATGACATCTTCAACTAGTTCTATCAGGCTATTTAATTGAATTTAAGATGCAGTTAAACAACTTACGATAATTTAAATTATAATAACTACTTCATAAAACAATTTTTTTTTTAATTTTATCTTATTATTTCCTGTTTTATATTATATATATTTATATATATATATATAAAAAATTTATAGTAATTTTCCAACTTAATTAAACTATAAAACGATTATGCCTTTAAGTCATTTATCATTGATTGAACAAGGTTTGAGATCTTTCTTTTTTTGTTTTGGTGTTTTTTCTCTCTGTCTCTCTCTCGTCTTCTTGTTTTATGTTTTTTTTTTTTTGTTGTTTTTTTAAGTTTAGAACATTTGATGCGTGTTTTGGAAGGAAAGGAAAGGATCATAAGTTGCGTTCGATGAACTTTAAGGGGAAAAATAAACATTATATTTCTTGGTTCTTTATTGTTACCGCATCTGCTGAAGCATGAGACGAGTTTAGAGATCTTTGCGAAATCTTCTTCTCGTCTTTTAGTTCGGACAGCCAAACGTGAAATCATCCTTTTGTTGGTCATTCTTTGCCGCTTGGCAATCTTCTAAAATCGGCAGTTACTTTTGTGGAGTTCAATGTACACAATAGATAATATTTTATCCATTCTCCCATGATAAGCATCGAGTTCTTCACGAAGGGAGTAAAATCCCACATAAAATTCCCCCTCATAAATCTAATACATATTTTTCAATATTATTGATACGTCAGACGGGTCACACAGCGAAAAAAAAAATTTGCTAATTAATAAACTTACCACTAAAAAAAATATAGTCAGCACTCGTAATAATTAAAAATTATTTAACAAAAAAAATAAATAAAAATAAAAAAATTGTTAATTTAACTCGATTGGTATCGTTAATCATTAATATTAACAATTAAATATTCATAAATAATATAAATCGATCCTATTGGATAAGCGTATCGATCAATTTCACAAGTTTTAAACCACCGATCGATTTTATTGGTTAATAAGTCAAAAGGCGCTAATTAAAATATTACTCATTTCAGTTTATTGGCTGATATTTAAATTTTAAATCCGACAGCCATTAATCCGATAGGTTAATAGCTATTTAATACTAAGTCTTTATTGGCTATTAGATTAAAACGTAACGATATTTCTTATAAGTCTATTGGTTAAAATTTTACATTTAAACAACATACACATTATATAGTTAAAAGACAGAGAGAGAGAGAAAAGAAATAAATTTATTATTATTATTATTATTATTATTGCGAATAATTAAATTAAATTTAGTATAAATTTAAGAATACGTGTGAATAATTTTTAAACAAATTTAATTACGTTTCTAATTGAGAAGTTGTTAAAAATTGTAATATTTTTGTGCATTCTTGGCAATATTGAACGCTCGAAGTCAACCACTTCATTATCAATTCAATACGTCATTTTTAAAATTGTTATCCAATTATAGTATTAATCAAATAATTTATTAAGCTTAAATTTATTCTATTATCGCGTAAAGAACAGTATATTATTAAAATCACGCAAAGGAGAGAGAGAGAGAGAGAGAGAAACAAGGAAAGAAAGAAAGAAAGAAAAAAAAAAAAATACCAGAAGCAAAACGAAAACATCTTTTAAGAAAATTGAATTTGAAGATTTTCATTTAAGTTAAAATCTAAAGGTAAAAATAGAAAAAAAATAAAAAAAATAAAAAAATTTGTTAAAATCTAATCACAATTGACTAATTTAATTGTCAGAGTGAAAACTAATTCTTGTTCGTTTGTAAGAATTTAACAATATTAAAAGAAATTGTTCCTCATCAGGATTTTTCCAGATTTCTTTTAATCAAAAATATCTTTCAAAGATGCTGTTGACAATTCTATAATCTAATTTTCAATTGTACAAACATGATTCGATTAATTGGGAAGAAATTAAAACTAAAATCTAAAACAGCATTTTTAAAGAAGAGAGAAACACGTAGAAAACGTAGAAGTGTCGAACATTTTCTTTACCAGTGTGTTTTCTTCTCTTAATTATCTCTTGTGATATTTACACTAAACAGTTTCTTCTTCTGTGTGTTTTCCCTTACAACTTTTAAATTGCAAATTAATCGAGTTAATTTTTAAGTCACATGACTCTAATCACATCATTCTCTCTAAGTGATTACTGCGCTTCATGCTTAATTAAAAATTTTAAAAATTACTATATAAAATGCTTCCAGTTAGACGAACGTATCGTCGAATTAAACGATCTTATTTATCGAAACGTAAAATATTTTGAGTCGATTAATAAAAATTAGTCGAATTTAACAATTTTAGTTTGCTTTTTTAGGCTTAAAACCTTTCTTAAAGTCGATCTACCTCGATATATTTACTGTTAAAAGTCATACGTGACTTAATCTTTCCTCGTTCGTTTGTTCTCTTAATTTAGAGTTTATTTTAAAAATTTTTATAAACAGAAACAATTAATGCAGTTATGTTAATGATTTTAAAAAGAAAAATCAGATTCGAAGCCGCAAAATTATCTAGAAAACTTGATGAACTCGAAGAAGAAGAAGAGTAAAGAAAACATAAGATATAGAATGTATATATGTATATATATGTGTGTGTGTGTATTAATAAATTCTAGCAATTCTAGCAGGTGAATGCGTTAATAATACATTAACAGAATCTAACTTCAAAATCTTGCAACAGTCCACTTCTCCTCCTGTACATACAAACTGCAACTGCTACATGTTTCAGATAATTCTGTTATATCGAATGACTTTCTCCGTTGCTGTTAGTGGCTACATTGGTGCAGACATTGGCCCATTAAGTCTAAACCCATGTTAGATTGTATAACAACGTTAAACCAGAAATTTCTGTTTAAATAAATTTGCATTCGTTGCTTTACTCAAACTAAAGGAATTCATAAATAAATGAACTGACGAATTGAAGTGTGTTGCAGTTTGATACTAACTCCACTTTATAAATATTAAGTCTATTTAGAATTTGATAAAGTTTATATAAATATTAAATATTGATTACTTTTCTATATATTTCTGTTTGAAAACTTTCTCTCTCTCTTTCTCTGAATATTATAAATTTTAAATAATTTTTGAAAAATGTATAAATAAGAATTTTCGCACTCTTGTTTCCATTAATTTTCTCTTAGTAATTTTCGGCCTGTTGGTGTTATGGAAGTTTCCGAATCATTTTTTTTTCTTTCTTTTTTTTTTCGTTAATGATTGACAATGGATAAATAATATTTCTTGTGTCCACAGGCTATTAAAATTAGTATATAATTTTCTTTATCTTTCATCAGTCGGTTATTCCTATAGGCTTTTTGTTTTTTTTTTATCTTTCTTCTTCCTCTTCTCTCTCTCTCTCTCTCTGTTTTCTTTTTTTTTAAAACAATGTCCGCATCCCTAGGCACTTCTATTGATAAATTTAATGATAAATTTTAATATAAAGAAGAACTTGTAGCCATCATAAAGTTGTTGTTACAATAATAAATTTTTATCCTTTAGTAAATAGAACGAGATACTTAAAGGCTGCGGGGCATTTTGTAATTACAGTAGTTTCAGTTTTGAGTTATATTATTACTGTTTTAATAGTAAATTTTGAACTCCAGAATGCTTATTGCCTCTACTTTTTTTTTTTTTTTTTAATACTCCCCTACAGGATGATTTTTAGAAAGATAAATATACCTTGCGAACGTCATCGACGATGTCGATTTATATCGCTTTAAAATGCTTAGAACGAATTTTAAAAATAGACATAATTAAGCCGTTTATATAATTAAAAAAAAAACGTAGCTGGGGGTCTTAAATTTAAATTGCTTTAAAGAACGAATCGAAAAAAAAATTATAGTTTGCTTCATTTGTAAATATCGATATTAACCAAAAAAATTTAATAACTTAAAAATTTATTAATATTAATAATAGTTATTTATAAATTTCTCTTGCATTTTATGTTTTGTTATTGATTACAGTATAAAATTTTGAATGTTCTAGAAATTAATTACGTTATAGGGTAGTAATTTCAGTAACACCATTAAGAAAAATCAAAAATGGAAGACGAGAAGAATAACTCTGGCAGATATATTTATGTATGTTTGAATTATGATTTTTATATTTGTCGTAAACATAAATCGGAGTGTGGAAATTATAATAAAATTATATTTGTCACAATTTACAGTTGGCAAGGTGATTCTTACCCGACTACTTTCATGTTGCCGGCAGTAGAGATACTAACACACAGAAGTCTAACCTAGGAAACCTTTCCGATTCTCCAATCCCCGTGGGTCCTACTCGGGTAAAAGCCTATAGGTCACGCTCTGTCTGCGTCATGTCGTCACGAATTAGGATTCGTTCGTTTCTCTCACAGAGCGGTGCGTTCTAACACGTTTGTCAATCTAGTCACGGTTTAGTTCCATAATAACTGCGACTGTGTATCCCTCTGGGATTGAGATTAAGTGGACGAAAGGCTGTTGATGCTTGGATTCACAAAATGGCGTCTCTAGTAGAGAATCTTTACGCCTCGCTTATTCTCCTATCCAACACTCAATTCGATTTTTATAGAAAGCTTTCCCCTGATAAGGGGTTTATTCCGGAATCTTTTTAATACTTCAACAGGGATCCGATCGATAAAAGGGACATTTTACATATCTTTTATACACTGCTATTTACTTATTATTATTATTATTATTTTTATTTTTCGCCAGGATTTTTTAAGATATGCTAATCATTTCATCTATATTCTGGTGGTAAAGTTCCGAGATCCGGAAGAGCAAGAGCAATCGGTGCTAAATGGTTTTCTTCTCTACCAGATAAAATCCCTTTTAATACACTTTTATCAACGCTTCTCTCTCTCTTTCACGCTTTTAAGAATGACTAATACGATTTGTTAATTATTTTAACAGATTAGTTTAAGTTTGTTTCGAACATTACGCATCCCCCGTTTGTATTCTCATGACCGGACACATGTGTGAAATGTGTTTCTCGCTCTGTCAAACACTACACATTAAGCACTAGATTGGATAATCACTGCGCAAATCACATGTAATGACATTTACTTCCACAAATCGCTAGCAATCATTTCCGCTAACTTTTAGGTTTCAGTAATAATTATAATGGACTCAATACATTAGTTAGTCGATACTGTTGTTAATTAACTAAGTTAATTGATTTTATAGGCGAAGAATTCCACTTTTTTATAGCTTTTTAAATCGATTCTTATTAGATTTTTATCGCTCGAATTTATTTTTTTCCTTCCGTCTTCTTCTTCTTTTTTTTTTTTTTTTTTAATCTTTTCCGTTTCCTTTTTAAACACGCTAAATGAGAGATTTGAATGTTTAATTGGGTAGAAAATTATAAAATAAACATCGTTCGGATGGTTCTAGAAAGAGATTTAGACTTTAATCAACCGTTATATATAAGTTCTCGACGTTCAGTTTGAAGAAGAAAATCATATCAGAGCTTAAATTCCGCTGTTAACTCGACGAAAAGATGATTTTTTTTTTTTTTTTTTTATAGGAAGATGCGGTTTCGACAGACTTACAAGAGAGAGAGAAAGGATTAAAATTATATATGAGAAGGTCCTGCTCTAGTATACACTTCTAGAAATTCGATACGATCAAAGAAAGGCGCCTAAAGATGTTTACGCCATTAAAATTCCGTATATATAAATCTTGTTGCCTTAAAACGACAGATTTTAGGAATTTTAGGAAGATGCGGTTTCGAAAGACTTACAGGAGAGAGAGAGAAAGGATTAAAATTACATACAAGAAGCTCATGCTCTAACATACACTTCTAGAAATTCGATACCTTCAAAGGAAGGCACGTAAAAATGTTTACGCCATTAAAATTCAGCATTAAAACGACAGAAGACTATTCACCTACAGTAATTCTGTCTTTTTATTTTTACTGTACAAAGACAAACATTGTTTTTTTTTTTTTTTTTGTTAACATGAATTGTTTACCTTTCTGATCATTACAACATGCGTTTACATAATTTTTCAGTTCAACCAGTTACAAAATGTACAAAAGAAAAACAGAAAATCAGGCAAACAAAAATTTTGAGCCCAATTATTATTATTAATATTAATAATTAAAAAAAAAACATGGCATAATTATTATTAAAATTATGTTACATTAATGATAAAATCATATTTATATATATATATATATATATCTTATATATATAGGAAAATGGCGGCATAAATACAAAATTTTCAGGCCTTGATGAGTTAAAATAATAATTAAAAAAAAAACAAAAATATTTATGAACATAATATTATTTACACTTCCTTTTTTTTTCACTTCTTGAAACAGTTTATTATTATTATTATTAATAATATTTTTTTTTTTTTAATATTTTTTTTTTTTAATGTTGTTCTTCATATTAGTTTTCACACAACCACGTTGCGACTGCCACACATGAAAATCAGTTCGCATGAAGAGGCAGAAAAACAAAATTAAAAAAAAAAAAAGGATCAAAAAAATTTTTTTTTTTCGTTTTATATATAACACGACAAAAAATGAAACATTTAAAGGATGTTCTTTTGTTTTTTTTTTTTTTTTTGTTTTTTTCTCTCAGTTATAAATCTTTAACATCGATTTTCTCTCGGATAAAACGACGAAGACGAAGTTGTTGTGGTCGTTGATGGTAGAGGATTAAATGTAGGCGAAGACGGCGATAATCCTGAAACGTTATGAGCATTAGCCGTTAATGCGTTTAGGGATAATCCTAATCCAGGATATACACGATAGGGCATGGGTTTTTGCATGGCTGCAGCAGCTTGACGATAATACGTATCATATCCGGAGAGATTGGAATAAGAAGTGGGTGCGGTTAACCCAGTGGCGCATTGGCTTAACCAGTATGGACTCGTTTGGAACATCCTTTGCACAGCAGCGAAGTTACCGGCTTCTGCTAGTAATTCCAGTCCTACTGCGGTCTGTCTTTTCCATTTTGTCCTAGAAAGATAATTATATGCGATCAGATAAACAGTCAGATTAAAAAAAAAATTCAGATTTTTATAAAAATCGAGTTGAGTACTGATTCTCTAAACTCTTGAAACATATTAAGAGCGCAGCCAACTGGTACCAGTTTCCGAAAACCTTCCGATTTTACGTAAAGGGGCCTATAGTTTCTATAAACCTTTGTCTACTTCCCAAATTCGCCTTAAACTAACTTATTATTCCCTATCTCTTCGGCGTACTTTGCGTATGTGATACTCCCTGCAATCCGTATTTACGAAGCTAATAAAAATTTTTCTTCACTCTTAATACCTTCAAAAGCAAATCAGCACCGTGTAGAAAGCAGAAAAAGTCGAATTGCAACACGTAAAAAAATTGTCTGTCCCTGTTTTAACCCTGTTTTAAGGGGTTAAAATCGATCGAGGACGTTAAAGATCTCTAAGCAGCGCTTTGATCTACCATCAAGCAGTAAATTTATTCCGAAAATTTAATAAGGAATGACACCTAAAACGGGAATATCGGGTATAAGCATTGTAACGAAGCATAAATTCGTATTTCTATACGAATTGCCCTATAATCGTAAACATGTGCGCGTTTTACTATTCATACGAATGTACGGAAACAAGAATTATAGCGCAGCAAAACCATTATTTATGACAATATTTATAGCCCGATATGTTAAATGTGCCTAGCCTATATTTTATTGCGTTTAGAAACTAAATGAGCAGATGGAAATATTTTTTTTCCGCGCACAACAACCTCATCTTTGAATTTTTATTAAAACTCGCATATTTTAGCGAGTTATATCGGTATAGAAGTGCATAAATTTAACTCTCGATACGTATCGGTTGTACATGTTGAACAGTCCTGAAAGATTACCGTAATTTGGTTTTTATCGAAAGATATCCGAATGCCAAACAATGGTAACAAAACTGATGATGATACGCGCGTTGCAAAACGTGTGGATCCTTCAAGAAAATATTAGACAACAGACTCTTAATGCGAGTGCTCTTCTGTATTGTTAAATTTTGAAGGAATGGATATACTAATCACGTATAAAACAAAAAAAAACATGGATGAAACAACTTACCGTCTGTTTTGGTACCATGTCTTGACTTGAGTATCGGTAAGGTTGAGTTTGGCCGCTAATTCCATCCTGTCTTGAACACTCAAATATTTCTGACGTTCAAAACTCTTCTCCAGTGTCTGTAGTTGATGATCAGTAAAAGCAGTCCTGGCCTTTCTCTGTTTTTTAACTTTTAATTCGCACCTATCTTCGTAATCGTCTCTGTTCCTGTCCAAGTGGTGAATGTTTTCATCTGCGTATAGAGAGGGAGAGAGAGAGAGAGAGAGAAAACGAGAGGAAGATAAATAAATAAATAAATAAATAAATAGACTTAAAAATAAACTTTGCACACGATCGCGTGTTATAGATAATTGCACGCTAGAAATTAAATTCGAGAGCTACACAAATGGTGCAATTTCAATCGTTTTATTACAAGCGGCGGACACACTTTACCAAATCAGATTGAATGAGGGAATAAAGAGCGTTTAATGCACAGTTCCACGCAAGGGTTCCCCAGTGGTTCGCGCTATATGACATCGACAAGTAGATAGAGGGTCTACTTAATAAATAAGAGGTATTTAAGAAGAACGACAACACATGTCTATGAATAAGTCATGCGGCCAGGAATACAGTTCAGGTATTCCATGACTTGTACGCACGCAATGGGGGATAAGGTATGTCCCATGACCAATTACAATGATTGCCCCATCTACTTTGTGTTTAAATCTTTATTAAATTGTATTCTTTAAGGCCGGCAAGCCTAATAGCCAAACTATAATTTGATATTATGCTCTGAAAGCTTTCGAAATTGAATAATGAGAAGCAGTTATTTTAAAACTGTTGAAATGATGTTATTATACTCTACCCCCTTTTATAAACAAAATCTTCCAGGTAAAATTAGACTTTTTTTTTTTTTTTTTTTTTTTTTTCCTTTTTACCAAGACGTCCATTTTCTTATTGCCGAAAACGGGGTCGCGAAAAAAAAAAAAAATGCTTCTTTTTTT
>WUQG02406442.1:0-16798 GCA_011317285.2 Androctonus mauritanicus | reverse complement strand
GAACAACACTACATGTCACCATAAATAACAATCACATAGCCATAGAACTCATATACATTAGATGTGGTATTTTTCAGGGTTATTCCCTGAGCCCACTTTGGTTCTGCCTCATCCTAATCCATTTTCCAACAAACTGAACACATTGAATTTGGCTACAACATTAGACCAAACCAAACAACACACTACACACACTCACATCTTTTTTACATGGACAACATTAAGCTATACACTCAACACAAACACAATTGCAACACAGCTGTTACAAATCATGCACACAATTTCAAAAGACATCTGCATGGAGTTTGGCCTAGACAAATACAAAACATTCCACATAGAAAAGTGAGTCTTAAAGAAAGGAGACTTTATTCTTGAAGTCTGCTTTCTTTAAGGATCACTAATGGTCAAATGGAGACACTATCGAATCCATGGAAGAGGATGAGGGGTACAAGTATTTAGGATTCCAGCAAGCCAGACTCACAGAACAGAATAAAACTAAACAAACACTGTCAAAACTGTACACCAACAGATTAAATAACATTTTAAAAACATTTGAATGGAAAAAATGCAGTGAAAGCCATCAACACATTCACTATACCAGTACTGACTTACTCCTTTGGATTGATACAGTGGACATAGAACTAGAATTACTCCAAGGAAAAACACAAACAATTCTTACAAAATACCAGTACCATCACCCGAAATCTGCCATAGAAGGAAACGGACGTGGCCTTATTGACATTCCATATTTACACGACAGACAGATCTATAGTTTGAGAGAGTTCTTCCATAAAAAACACCATGATGTTATTTATTTTAAATTAATATATTTTTATCTAAAAAGAGTTGGAATATTCTGAATATATATATATATATATATATATATATATATATATATATATTACAAGAAAAAAAACAAAATTAAAAACTCGAATATCGATGCCAAATAACGTTAGTAAGATTAAAACAAAACAGAAAAATAAAATACGAATATTAATTACGAATGCAGATAATAGTCTAGTAATGCCTAAGCGAACATAACATAGGATTTGCTACCCTACTAAGTAATTAACTGTAATCCTAATTGCACTTCCGGTTTGTCAATGGAAACGTATGTCATTATTATACTAAGATCCTGCTAGATATTTCCCAGTAGAGTTATTTTTGGTTATTGCAGGTATAAATCGTTTTATTGGAACCAAAACAAAATTAAAATTATATAGATTAATATAGGATTTTTTCGTTTAATTTCTAGGATATCCTTCTTATCAGATTTAGTACATTAATTGGATACTTGTATATATAAAGTGGATAATTTCCATTAAGTAAGTAAATATAACAAGTTTATAAAAAACTTTTGGATTTAGGAGTTTGAGCCAATTTAAAAATTGATGTTTTGCTTCAATAATTAAATGGATCAGAGGAAGAATTTGATCGTACAGTATTCATGTTTCTATCAATTAACGAAATAAAAAGATTAATTTTTTAAATCAATTTAAATTCTTAAAATATTTTTATTGAACTTTATCCTTTATCTCTATTATTTCCTATTTTATTATGAAATGTATGAACGAAAAAAATATTTCATCATTTTTTTTATATACTGTATATGGGATGATCAATCTCAAAAATATTTGAATGTAAAAGGAGAAAATGAATGAAAACAAAAAACAAAAAAAAAAAAATTGTTAAGGATGAATGGCTTTTTGTTTCCTACGTTAATTAAAAGGAGGGAAATATTCATTAAATTAAAAATGCAGAAAAATAAAATTCTAAACTGATGATTTTTAAAAATGTGAGATGTATTAATAATTAAATTGTAGATTAAAAAAATTAGATGTTCGCAATAATTGGAAGTAATATGACTTGAAAATATGTACAGTACTGTATATCCTCAGCGGTTGGTTGATAAATATCTCAAGAAATAAAGTTGGAACTGAACTAAATATTGAAGGATTGAACGAAATATACAGAAGGAACTGGAGTATATATATAGAGATAAAACTTTGATTTGATGTTAGATTTCGTGTTCATCGTATTGTTTTTTGGCTGAGAGCCATATCACACCTATGGTTTGGTGACTTGCTATAACAGTTTCCAAATATCATATTATTTTCGCATATCTCTGTGCATCTTAATATAAAAAGTTAGATAACCAAACACTCATTAAAAAGTATTATTAGATAAAAAAAATATATATTATAATGTTAACTAAAAATTTTATGCATTAAATGCACGCCTACTAGACAGTTAAATTTTATCAAATAAATGTTTATAGGAATTACTGTGATTTAAATAATATATGATCCAAGTTCTAACGAATTTTCCGGAAATTTCTATTAAAGAGACAGAAAGAATTTGCATAATGAATTTCTAGTAAAATCATAAATATTGAAATTAGTGTATCTCAAATTTATTTAAAATTACTTTTTTGTAATCGTTTTGAACGGATTTTTATCGTTTCTATCAATAAATTGTCATTCCAATATTTTATTTAGAGATTTAGGAATACTGCGTATCTGTAGTTTTTGTGTTATGCAGTTTCGTACCAAGAGGGACGAGGGGGGAGCAAGTTTTTGTGTTATGCAGTTTCGTACCAAGAGGAACGAGGGGGGGAGCAAGTTTTTGTGTTATGCAGTTTCGTACCAAGAGGGACGAGGGCCTCTGATCAGGGGGCATCCGAAGAGCCTTTAAGTTTTAAGTATATGCACCTATACTTGATTAAATAAATGTTAATTATATATTTGTGTTGTCATTTTGTATGGTTATCATTCCAATTAGGGGGCCTCAGGAAGACTTCCGCCCCCGGCCTCGATAGCTGTAGGTTCGCGCTGGTGTTATGTACTATGTATCATATTTAGATGATTCACGATTATTGGAAGTAATACGATTGGAAAATATATACAGTACTGTATATTCTCAGTGGTTGGTTGATAAATATCTCAAGAAATAAAGTTGGAACTGAATTAAATATTGAACGATTGAATCAAATATACAGAAGGAACTCGAGTAAATATATAGAGATAAAACTTTGATTTGATTATGGATTTCGTGTTCATCGTATTGTTTTTTGACTGAGTGCCATATCTATGATTGTGATCTGTTATAACAGCTTCCAAGCTTTTTATTATGCTGTATTTTCTTGGTATATAAAAAATCGACATCAATAAGTATTATTAAACTGAGAAATTACATGTTAAACAGTCTTAAATAAGATCGATAGTCAAAGATCAATAAAGGTACAGATTTTTATATGAATCTCTCTTTTCGTCATCCTTTATCACAATAAAATTTTTATGAAAGTATCGTATATAGTAACGTTGGCTATAAACAGATTTAATTTAAAATGTATTAAAAAGTCTTTTTAATATAAAAGTTGGCTGTTTTTTATGGGAAATATATAACTTACAATTAGAGATGCAATCGATACTTCGATATTTTTATACATTTCGATACATTTATTTCGATATTTTCTGAATATCGATACTTTTCTCTCGATATTCTCAAGTGTCCAGAAAAATTTTTGATAAATGGATATTATTATCTGTTTAAGATTTTTAATGGAAAATATCCAAAACAATATAAAGTTTGCATCAAAATCAACAATTTGCCAGTAGATCGGGAGCTCCAGTGCAGCAGATCCAGTCATTTTTTATTTATTGCATTAATATAAAATTATTTATGTTCCGTTGTATAGGTATCCCTCCTGTAACACGGTTTCGCTCTAAAGGTTGGTTCCCATTAGCGCGGAACCGCAGCGGAAATACGAGCGTGACAAAAGCAGTGCGGTTTTGACGTCATATCGCGCGTTAAAACCGCTACCGTCCTGAGTCTACACGAATTCAATTTTACCGCGACGGTAAAATCCGTTCGAGGTAACGTTCACCAATCAAATCGATGCATTTTTTGACATTAAATCGTTGGCAACTTTGATTCAAGATGACGGGATTCTCTACGGTTAAATCTCATCCCTTTAATCAAATTTGCATAGAAACCTCGTTCGTATTTTTTACAAATATCTTCGATCCAACATTTCCTCATTTACTGCAACTGTTAATACCATTTTATAAACAGCGAGTGCCTTTCGTTGCTTAACGTACGTTTTGTTTTACATGAAATGAATCATGGGAACCGGCGCTAAAAATCATGGTGAAAGCGTAGCTTATCCCACAGGTTAAAACCGCTGCGGATAAACGTAGCAGTTTTAACCTTTCCGCTTTCCGCGACGGATAATGGGAACCAATCTTAACACGATTAGAAATTTGCAGAAACCCTCATTTAAAAAGGTAGTTCTACAACACGGTTTTTACTTAACAAATTTAGAAAATTGCGTTTACTCTCTTAAAACATAAAACATTTTCATTAATTTTTGTAAATCCATACTATGGGCACACAATATACACACAAAATGCAATCACAGGGAAATACTTTGCTAAAATTAGTCATAAATGCAATTTCGCTAGTGTGCCGTGAGAGGAAGACATGCAGTTCGATTTGAAATTGAATTAATTGGCGACAATTGAATATTTTGTGTTCCAAACGTTCAGTTCTTGGATAAAAAATAAAGTTTTTATTCGTTCAATAGAGGAACGTGAAAGAGAAGAAAAATTTTTATATTCATAAATTTTTTTTTTTTTTTGAGGTATATGTTATAGAACGATTGTTTTCTAGCGGGTTGTAGCGGGTTAGATTACAGATTTTGTAAATAGAGCAGAAGATACACAAACTTTAAATGCAGAAAAAAGTTCAGAAAGTGAAGTTGATAATGTTAAAGAAAAAACGCTTTCTCGTTTTAACGAAACAGTGATAAGGAAGATATAATTATTAAATGAATACTATATAGGCTGTATACTTTTTTATTTTCTTCTGTTTTACGTATATTGTTTTTTTGGGGTCTTACGTATATATTTTTTTTTTCTTTATGTTTCGTGTTATTAATATTCTTAATAAAAAATTAAATTTCTTATGTGGAATTAAAGAAAGTTATTTGTTTTGGAAAATAACTCTCTCCTTTTTGTATTGCCTCCAGGTCTCATATAACATGGTTTCACACAACACGACATTTTTTAAGAACCTATCTACTGTGTTATAGGAGGGATACCTGTATTATTAAATGATATTAGTTAATTAATACTTTCATAAATAATATATTAGGAAGATATTTAATTACTACATTAAAAAATATAAGTTTCTTCAATTTAAATTAAATCTTTCTGTTTAAAAATAAAGATTAAATATTCAGTTGTTTTCTTCTTAATGTGATTATGTATAAAATCAGATTTGACGTAGTATATATTAATATTGGATTGCGCTTCGTACATAATTCCTATATTTAATAATTCATTTATTTTCGTTCCTTTGTTGTAATTAAATACTGTTTTGTATTAGAGATACACAGAATATGATAGATTTAAATGTTGATTCTGTAAGAAAATTATCTAATTTTGGATGTTTAAATCAGGCAACTCTATTGTATTAACGTAATACAATACGCGTAAGATAGATTTGTTGAATAACAATTTTGTTGTTTTGGCAACCGATATGTCAATACAATTCGAAATGCATTTGGTCTCCCATTATCTTGTAAAATTGAATTAATTTAGTTTATAATAATGATATTTTTAATTTTCGAGTTGCTTCTAATTCTGGCATCCTCCTCTGCTTAAAATTAATCTATCTAATGCATTATAATTTACGTAATATATATATAGTATTATTAATAAATGGTTTCATATTAAATTATTTCTAATCGATTGCAAAAGGCAACAAAACTTGAAACTATTATTAAGTAATAAACTATTACTAGACGTTACCCGCTCGTATAAATGAGCAAAAATCTTGTGATTTAATCTTATAATCTTGAAGAATCATTGGGAAAACTTCTGCGAACTTTGTATGTGGAAACGTTAGATGACGGCCATTATTAGTTTATAGCGCCATCTGCGAATTTTGTCTTTTTAAAGTAATTACAATTTAATTTAATTTTTATTCCTTAATTCTTAAGTTATTAGAAACAAAAAAAAAAAAAAAGTTTCGGCTGTCGCAGAAATCCGAGGATTAGATCTTTCTAATGATACTCTACTTGTAGGAATAGGTACAGTGATTCGATTGCCAAAGGGATATCCAGCCAGTTAGCCACGTTTCCCTATTTAATATATATGATTATTTTGACATTTCATAAAAATATTATTTAATAAAGAACGATTTGTTTTATTAGCTAATTATTATTTTTTGGCTTAAAACAAATTAATAATATTTGAATCATCGTTTATTCATTTAAAAATACTCATTTTGAGATTTTGGTATCGATATTTTTCGGGCAAGTATCGAATAGTATTGATTCTTTTACGAAGAATCGATACTATTTGATACTTGCTTACTATTCGATCGATTCGATACTTATTATTTGAATCGATACTATTCGATACTTGCTTACTATTCGATGAATTAGATACCTGCTATTCGAATCGATACTATTCGATACTTGCTTACTATTCGATCGATTCGATACTTACTATTCGAATCGATACTATTCGATACTTGCTTACTATTCGATCGATTAGATACCTACTATTCGAATCGATACTATTCGATGAATTAGATACCTACTATTCGAATCGATACTATTCGATTATTCGATCTCTTGTCGGGTAGTGTCAAGAATCGATTTTTTTTCAAAACTGTTGCATCCCTATTTACAATTAATTTATATAAAATATGCAATATAAGAAATATACATATAAAAGATCACATACAAGAAAAAAAGCTAAATAAAATAAAAACATAAATATTTATGTACAAGAAAAGTTATGGACCTATGAGGATTAAATCATATAGATAAATGTAGATTGAGTAAATATAATTAGAAAGCTTTTATGTTTTTTAACATAATTTTGTAGTCGATGATTTCGGAGCTTCTGAGAAAATATCGTTCTGAAGTATGTAAATTTATGAAAAACATCATCTTAGTAGTTTTTTAATACAAATTTATATCAGAAGCACATGTGGAATTTGAAAAAAAAGGAAATAATGTTAGATAAGAACATAAAGATTCTAAGCATTTAGTACAATATCAACCCGCACAGGTATTGTTACACTATTGATTCTATTTTAAATTCTATTTATCATTACAGTCATTGTGATGCTTTCGTATGAATAGAGATACTATAAATGCGGGTAACTTCAATTTACACGGATTTTTTTTTTTCGAAATTCAAAATGTACTTTGTATAGATAAAAGAACTAAATAAATGTGAAAAATCTTGAAAAGTAGATAAATGCTAATCACATTCTTTTATGCCATTTTCTATTCTTCTAGAGTTTTTATTCATAAGAGCTTTCCACTACTTGCCCATAGTAAACACGATCAGAGAATTACTAATTATAAACACTTCGTATGAATTTATCTTGTGTGTTTAACTGTTAAATTAATTTTTTTTATAAATTAGAATTTATAGAAATAAACAAATAAAACGATTATTAATTCATTTTTGCATTTTATAATAAATTTATGTTGTATTTGTTTAAAGAATAGTTGACGCATCGATGAATGGTTGCAGTGGAACGATAGGAGGAAAAAAAAAAAAAACAAGTCTCATTAGAGAGCTAAATTATAACATTGTTTAAATTTGTAGTTCATCAAGGGATTTCGAAGAATAAATGACTGGCAACATAGCAAAACTACTTTTATCTGTCCAATCCAAACATAAGATCTTCTTTCTTTTCAAATTGCAACCATTTGTTCACTGGATAGATACTGTTTTCTTTCGCTTTCGTTCAAAGTTATTACTCACTTTCTATATCAGTTCATTTTCGATAAGCCCCACTGAGTTCTGACGACGGAAAAAAAGTTTTCTTCGACTATAACAACCCCTTCTTTCCAAATATCCAAAAAAAAAATTAACTCGAACTGACCATTTGCATATTTTTATGAGTAAACAACAGTTGACATTTATATATACTTTTGCAAAAACGAATGTGTTTAGTCGGATCAGTGCTTCTGTTTATCTTCACCATCGATTTTATATGGTCTTGTGGCTACACCACAAGAATAAATGAAAGATATATGAGTAACTTGATAATTTTTGACACATTATTTTTTTACTTCTTATTCCTTCTGACAAATAGTATATAACGTGCTGTAAATTTATAAAAATGGTTTTAAATTTTACAATTATCCGTAAAATATGTCGTTAGAGAAAAATTAAAAGTAATTTTATTTGTAGCAAAAATTGATAAATTCACATTCCTGCAGTGAAAAAGAAACCCAATTTTTTTTTTAAATTAATAATAAAAAAAATTCATAAAAAGGCACCAGTTAAAAAACATAAAAAAAAAGAATTCTCTCACTTTCTATTTTCCAATTCCTACACTAAAAAAAAAAAAAAAGAGAGATACTTTCAAGCTTAAAGATCAATAATCCGAATTTCAGAATTTCTTGAGATTAAGTTTTGTAGTCCAATAGCCTAGTCTCGATATCCGTAATGGGATTTGACAATCCTATTTTTATAACGAAAAGATCACGCGTATAAATCCTCCTAGAAATCACATTGCTTAACTGAAACAATCGTTAACTTTTTTATATAACATATCAAAGAAAACTTAATACAATAATTAAAATTCAAAAGTTTGTATTTTCGTTAAACTCTCGCAATTCTTAAAAATCAAGAAAATTCTTAGCAAAATTTTCAAAGATGTTGAAATTTTAATGACTCGTAAAATTCAATTCTTGTTTTCCAAATTCTGCATTCTTTTTTTCAAATATAAAAATTATTTTAAAAGATTATAAACATTCAGACACCATAAATTCTACGTTAGAATAATTTTTACACTTTACTAATTTTTATTTTACGAAAAATTATAAAAAAATTTTTTTAACCACGTGTATAATCGATATTCTTTATTTTGAACTACAAACCTGACGACAGCATCGGAAGTCAGTATCGACTCTATGGGAGAGTATAGTAATCCTATAGTAATAAGATTACTGTAGGATCTCATAGACTCGATACTGACTTCCGATGCTGTCGGAAGTCAGTATTGAAGTTTTTTTTTTTTTAATAGATAATAATTAAATTTAAGAGAACTTAATTTATTGAACTATTTTTCTTCGCGTCAAAATAATTCTTTAATACTATACATAATTATTTTTAAAACAATTTTTGAACTTAAAGAGAAAAATTTACTTTAAAAGTTTTACGATATTCAGTAGTTAAATAAGCGTATTAATTAAAAAAAAAAATAAGTATGTATAACTATCTAAAATATGTGTTTAGGTATGAGTAACTTATATATATATTCTCGACTATTTTCTATATCGATTCTTATTTTAATAATTCTGTGAGTTAGTAATAAAACATTTTTTTATTTTCACAACAGCTGTAGCAATTTCAAAGATGGTGGATAAGATATAATTCGTTTTTGGTCGTAAATTCTTAATAATACAAACTTGGGAACCCTTAATAATTTCGATTCTTGTATGTATCTGAAGATCATAAAAATTTTCTGCAAAGAATGTCCGAAAAGTCAAGAAATCTCACAATGGTTCTTTCTATAAAACCTTTCGGATTTTTAGAAAATTCTCTAAGGACACTTATGAGAACTTAAAAATTGAAATTTACTATCCACTTTAAATTTAACTGGACTGTCATTTCCTTCGAGAATTTTTTTTTTTTTTACTTATTCGGTTGTGGAATATATTTTAACAGACGTAAAAACTTCGATGGAAATTTAATTCCGACATATATAAATGTTTTTTTTTTTTTCGTTTCCTTTCTGATTCTTAACCGATAATATCGAAATCCAAATTAACATCGTAAAGAGAGGATCATAAAAAAGTTAATTTGAAAATTAATCTCTTAAATGTCTGAAAGTAATCGAAGAATTATCGTTAATCTCTATCTATATTTTGAAAATATTTAATGAACTCGGATGGAAATTATCGGTTTTATCTTTTATTAAAATAGAAAATTCTGATATGAGAAACAGTGATATTTTTCTTTATAATGGTCTACGAGGAGATATATATATATATATATAATGACTCACACCCTTGTCGTGACAAAGATAACTTTGCATGGTTAAGAAAAATTATCGATTTCTCTCATTCCTTCCGAGTCATAAATACCAAAACACAATCTTTATATTCATCTGAGTTTACCGAAATTTTAAATCTTTTTATCATCTCTTTATAATTTTAAATTGGATAAATTTTTAAAGGAGATATAAAAGAATGTCTTTCTGGTAAAAAAAAATGCATGCTGAAGAATTACAGAACGGTAAATTATACTACTAAACTAAGTGAATCGAACCAGTCTCTTCAGGGTTTTATATAAAAGGTGCAACCGCGTTAAGGTGCATAAAAATTCTTTCCACGCAGTCTTTCCGATTTAAATTATTGCAAACTTGAAGATGGTTTGTGTTTTAATGCATATATCATCGTAGAATGGGTTCAGTGACCACGATTTGTTGAAGATCTAGAATGTAGTTGACAAGCATCCTATGCGGGTGAAGCTAATTTCACGGGGGGTCGGACACATCCGGATTTTATCGATTTAGTCTCGTTCTAGTGTATTTTCTACGTCATGGGAACAAGAGTACTTGATGATCTCCAATATCGAGATTTGTTAGTAAAAGCTTCTCGACTGTATTCACTTTATTATTGACTAAAAAAAAAAAAAAAAAAGAGAAGCTTCGTCGTAAAACGCTTTTCTTGTTGAAATCTTCTCATGTTTTAAATATTAATCGTTTTTTTTTCAAAGAGGAAATTTTTTGAAAGTTTATAAATAAGAAATCTTTCATTTAAAAAGAAAAACTGTTTTTACTCGAGTAGGAATTATAATTTTTTACTCCTGGAAGGAACAAAAAAAAAAAAAAAATGCTTTATTGTCCGTTATCGCTCTTAAACTTTTACAGAAGTTATATAGATTTATTTAAACTGGAAGAAATGTTTCCTACTGAAGCGTAAATGGACGAAGTTTAAAAAAAAAAAAAAAGAGAGAGAGAGTGACAAATGAAAATGAAGAGAAGCAGACGAGTAAATAATTTACACGTTTCTGATGTTTTGGAAATGTTTTTGGTCGCAGATGACAAAATAATGATCAAACTTCCGCCCGGTTACAAATTATACACCGAATTCGAAGGCGATTACTTAGAAGTCAGATTACATGATGGAAATGGCTTTCGAAGGTTTAATACGAAAAGTCTCATCCGTTGATTTCATTGCAAATTACTACATTTGCACTCAACTAGCTTTTGCTGAAGTTAATCGGCCGGTTTCAACCAGTCATATGTCAGATGAAGTTAGTGTCTACTGTATACCACATTTGTGCGTGATTTACGTTAGACATGTTAAACAGTCTCTTCGCATTAATGCGAATTTATGTGTTTACAAGTGAAAGCAGTTCAGGAGAATCGTTCATGCTCACCAGTTCGAATATATGAAGTTATATTTTTCCTCAACGAGAGAGCACATAACGTATATTTTCTAGGTTGTTTGTCGTATCGCTTCCTATCTCTTTTATATACATATATATATATATATATATTAAAATATGAATTATCTATCCAAATAAAAGTTGAATTGAATAGAAAAACATCCATATCTATCTATATATATATATAATATAAGTCAATTCTTTGATCAATACATCAACAATACTTTGATATATAGTGAAAAATTTTTTATTAATCCCACTATTGATCAGAATTTGACAATCAAAATCTGTCTCCGGATCTTGTATCAATCTGGTTTCAAAAAAAGATATCACAAAAAAAAAAATGTTGCTACTCGTATAAACTATAAGATAGATTGGATTAATAATAAATGATTTATTCGCATCTTATAAAATTTATAAAAATATTAATTAATATACTTTATATTATTAATAAATATAAAATTTTCCTGTAAATTATTAATGCATTTATTGTAAAAACTAAAAAAAATATATATATATATATATTTTTTAATGGTAAAAAAGTTTTTTCTCCTTGTTAGAATAACTGTTTCTGTATGTTTTTGAGGATTTCAGAATCTATTGAAAAATATAAAAGTATAGAAACCATTCAGATATATATATATAAGTAAGGAAAATACTTCATTTTAATTGCCAAGAAAAACTTCTGTAACAAACAAAAACTTTCCTGAACGGATTTCGTAACAACTGCAAGTTTCGTCAGCCCTTCATATAAAATCCCATTTAGAAGAACACAGTTCAAATAACGACCTATTTGGAACGATATGGTTCTGAATGGGAAAGAACGATCGTTGTGGTCGGATAGTGTATCACTTCCTTTCACAAACTGCACATTTTTTCTGATAATATTGCTTAAGAACTGTATCAGACTTTAGATTGAAGGATTTAAAGAAAATAACAACCAATAACTCACACGTGAATTCATAAAATATTTAAAAAAATACAGACTTTTATATTTTATCATCAATTATTTTACTTTTCCAACATCCGAAATTAAGAATATTTTTTGATGTAATTACCAAAAAAGAAGTAGCTATAATGCATAATATAAATTAAAGTAGCTTTAATTTTATATTATGCATTATAGCTACTTTAATTTTCTTTTATAACAAATATGTCACTGCTCATAAAAGTAACAATAACAACAATAGCATAAAAACAAGAATTTTTTTGAATTATATTACATATACACGCACGATTTATCATTCAAAAATATTATGTAAGAAAAATATCAATATCAATCATACAAAAAAAAAGAAAAAAACGAAAACTTTCTCTTCCAATATTAAATCCGATTTACATATTAAAAAAAAAAAGAAGCTTTGCATGGATTTTCAAAAATTAAAGATTTTATACTTTTTGTTTGTTTTTGAATAAAAAAACTAGTAAATAAAAAAAAACAGATGTTTGAATGCTGATAAGTTCTATTAAAGTGACCAGATTTGCCGAATTTCAACCTGAGATGCTCAAAATATTGGAGGGCACACTTGTGGGTAAGGGGTTAGAATATACACACCCTTTGACCCCGTCTGTAGTAAAAGGCGACTAAAGGAGTCACCTTGCGTTGGTGGTTCTGAGGTCCGTCACTGGGGGCTCCTTGTGGGCTTCTATACAGAATCGAGACTGTTTGGGCGGTGCCCACATTAGTCACTGGGGGCCTATATGGATCTAAACCACCCGGCGGCTTGCCCGCCCCGTCCTCAAATTCGGGGGCAAGCTCTCTCATAACCCCCATAGGAAAGGCTAGCAGATAAATAAAAATAAAATACTGGGGGCCTAGACAGTATAGGGTGTGGGGTTGGACAAGATCCAAAAAAAAAATTTTTCTAGAAAAAATGAAAAAGGTAATTATTAAAAACTTTACAAAAAGAAAGCAGGAAGAGATAAAGAAACATAAATAATATATTTTATTATTACTTTTATTAGTTTTTCTTCACATGGATTCATCCACATCGGTTATATAGGGTGATTATATTCTATATACAGTAAAAGTTGGGAAAGAGAATTCTTCAGAAGCTAATTTTTTTAAATTAAAATTTAGTTAATCTTTTTTTATAGATTTAAAGATAAAAAAATGGAACAATCCGGGACGTTTCATTCAAAACCGGGACATTTTTTTCAATCCGAGACAGATAGTCAAAAACCGGGATTGTCCCGGCTAATCCGGGACGTCTGGTCACTTTAGTTTTCTATCAGACATACCAATCAATTAAGAATTAGTTAATATACGAAATCATTTAATGATGGAGGAAAATATTCATCGGAGGTAGTCATTTCTCTAAAAAATTCAAGAATAATTTTCAGTAATCTTTTAAAACAGTCTCTCTCTCAGTCTAAAGACCGAATCAATTGTGTAAACATTTTAAATATGTTTATGCAGTTTAATTTTTGATTTTTCACTCTCGATAAACTAAGAAAGTCTGATAATGTCCCGAAGCATTTTGATGAGACCATTTTTCTTTCTTTAAATGAAGTTGTGTTATCAAAATTTAATGCAGCAAATTACAGTTTACGCTCTTCTAAATTTGTTGTTCAACAATCGAAAATAAAAAAAAAACATATAAGTTTAATTAATACATTAAAAAGTCATTTTAGTTTTTTTTTTTTTTTTTGAAGTTTTATCAATATTTTATTCATATTTCTAAAAAAACACATTGCAATTTTTATTTTCACATTTATAAAAAAAAATATATTTTTGTTTTTATACGCTTTTAAATTATATTTTTAAAGAGTAAAAGGGAAAAGTTATTAAAAATTATAATTTTTATCTCTCTAAAAAAAATATTCGGCGAATATCTTTCGAGTAAATATTTTCGAATTTTATTTATTTATTTATTTATGAATAATATCAAAATATTTCGAATAAATAAACTTAGTTTATTATTATATTAATATAAACTTTCCGATTTGCGGATGAAAGGAAAAAAAAAATTTTTGAATGATAATTTAAATAATTATCATGAAGATAATGGCGTATTGAGCAAAGAGCATCTGTAGCGGTCACGAGATGCTTCCAACAACAGAAACATCTGTTGAAGTCTTCCTTCTCTTTTGAATAATTTAATGTTTATGAGACTAAATTTGTGTTTATAAGATCCCAAAGAAGATAAATATTTATTTTGTGTGTGTGTGTGTAAATACTAGGAAAATTTTTTTCTGAAGTCTAATTTTGAACTTCATGTATAAATATTATTTTCATATCGAATAAATTTTTAACCTATATTAAGAACTGTATAAAAATTTTATATTTTCTAATTTTCTTCGTATACTTAGTGCTTAAAATAGCGAAAATGAAAATATTGTTGTTATTAAGATAACTCGGAGGAAGATGGCACAGTTAACAATAACTTTATTTATCATGAACATGTAGAGTGGAAAAAAAATATGTAAATTATATCAATATATATCTTGCTTATTTAGTTATTAATTAGGAAAATAACTGATTTTTTTGGAGGTATAAAGGTAAAAAGGGCAATTAAACTGAATGAAACAAAATTGACATCTTTCTCCACCATTTGGGGAAGATGTCAGTTACCATGGGGGAAGATGGTACAACGCATGAGGTTAACAAGAGCAGAGAAAAACACGTTTAAAAGAACATTTTATATGTATATGGCATTTACAGAAGATGACTTTGCAATGCAAAATAAAAAAAAGAATGGAAGAAAGCACACTATTCCCTAGCATTTTTTGCAAGTGGAATTGTCTTTACTACAAATGTTATGCAGCCATTTCTTGCATTTAATGCATTCAATGCAGTTAACAATTTTGGTCCCTTCTTATCATAATAATATCCCTTACACTCGACACAAAATCCTGATATTCAACATCGCCATCACTATTGCCTACCACAATATCTTGAATTGAAGAGGATGATGACTAACTCAATCTTCCCCAATCAAAAAACTCTCATCTTTCTCCCACTCTTTTCTTCCTCGAGTTACCTTATTTTTTAGTTTTCTTCCATAAACAACGAGGAAGAAAGTTTTAAAGCAAAGGATGAAGAATTGTGAAAAATTATTGTGGTTCATTGCATATAACTTAAAAATGTCTTTTTATTTTATTTTTAAATAATTTAAACAACTTGAACATGAATTCTTTCAGGAATAAAATATACTCGATAAAGATATCGTTTTAAAACAACGGACAAAGAATTTCTGTTAGTAAAAATGCAGAACATTCATTTACTTAACGTCTAGAAAATCTAAAGAATTCCAAACAAATGATCAAATTACAATAGTAAATTTCAATAATTGCCTAATGGAAATTCAGAGTTCAATTTAGGATATTAATAAAACAAAAGTCCAAGTGGTGACAAATGATGCGAGTTTAAAAAATTGTGAAACTTCTTCCGTGTAATGCTTCAATGAAAGTGGTTAGACTGCTTCATTTACTTCACATTCCAGCAATTAGAGTGATTGCAGAATCAATATTATTATCGAATGAGAAAGTTTATACGATGTTGGATGATGGTTCGATGGACTTAGAGGTACAGGTTTGTGGCAAACAATCTATTCTTTCCATGTTGCGATAGCATCAAATTCGAATTAAAGGGTTCACTACTTACTTAGAGAAAAAAAAAAATTCATATATATTTTTTCCCTCTGTTAAATAGAAAAATAAATCGAGTGTCGTTCTGTTCATAATTTGAAAATTTTATTTACTTAAAAGACTTTCAGTTAAATTGTATTAATTTACTTTCATCGAGTGTTAAAAAAATAAAAAGGAAAGCGTTAAAGAGAATTCGAATTTTCTTTTCAATTTTCTTTCTTGTTTCTTCTATTAGGATGTTACGTAAGTAAAAAGGTCTCTAGACGATCATATCAGGATTTCTGCCTTTCATCAGTTTTGTTTTGCTCAGACATGTAATCACTGCTACCTTCCGAGTTAATGGTTGCTCGGAGTCAACAGGGTATCACCCAGAACCTGCTATCTGAGGGAAGGTTTGTTTAACTAGCTAGTTCTTTTGTATTGTATGTGAAAGTAGAATAGAACTTCCCTTCAATTAGGCTGTAAGAACATCCATAGAGAAGTTTTTATGATGTAAAAAAATAAAACTTCTCACTTTTGATCTTAAGAGAATAAGAATTCTTTTTTTGTTTTTTTTTCTATCCGGACAAAATTAAATTTTAACTTTTGAAATACGAAAAAAGTATATTAAAATTTAAAGAAAACTCTTCTGATTAAATACTGAAGATTTAGAATTTTTTTTTTTTTTTACTGTATATAATATCACTATATTTAAAATTAGATACTATACTTTTTATAACTAGAAAAAAAACAACATAATCTCTTGTTTTTTGTGTACAGAAAAGAAAATATAATGC
>WUQG02406431.1:0-16798 GCA_011317285.2 Androctonus mauritanicus | reverse complement strand
GAAAAGAGAAAAATACAAGAATTTAAACTTTAATCACCTTTTGTAGTAAAAGCGTAGGTGGCATTATTCACGTGTCCACTAACAGATGGTACACGCAATTCCGTGCTACACTTTATTCACGTTAATTGATAGAAAGTAGTGACACATTTGACAGATTTTGATAGAAATTTGTATTCTTTTCAACCGGGAAGATCTTTTCGGCTTTACGTCTTATCGAGTTTTGAATGACGTAATCAGTTTAACTCAAAAATGAAATTCGCTTTCTTTCGTGACAGTATATTAGACTTATTATTTGATTTATTCCGCTTGTTTCTTTCTATTACTGAATTGATCAATGCTGATACATTCAAAGTGGATTTTAGATGATCTTTATCTGGCGTGTATTTAAGCCATTTAACTCTATAGCTCTTTATGAATTAAAATGCTCTAAATACGAATTCTAACACCTAAAATATGTATAAATAGATTTTTAAATATTATGGAAATTTACGTAATAATAACGTATATAATATACATGACAATGTGTCCATTATAATAGATATATAAAGTAGACGTAACAATATCATGATACGAAAGGCGATTATTTTAACTTAATTACATCGTGATGTAAAAGACGGTTATTTTTGACGTAACAGTTATCGTGAAATAACAATCAGCTGCGACGTAAAAGGCAAAAAATGACGCAATAATGTCTTCTGACGTAACAATGCAATGCTACAATGAAAATTGTCAATTACAATAGATACATCACACAGACATTACAATTATTATGATGTAACAATATCATGATACGAAAGGCGATTATTTTGACGTAACAGTTACCATGAACTAACAGTAAGCTGCGATATAAAAGGCAAAAAATGACGCAGTAATGCCTTTTGACGTAACAATGCAATGAAAATTGTCAATTACAATAGATACATCGCATAGACATAACAATTATTAGATGTAACAATATCATGATATAAAAGGCGATTATTTTGACGTAACCGCATCGTGATGTAAAAGACGGTTATTTTGACGTAACAGTTACCGTGAAATAACAATAAGCTGTGACGTAAAAGACGAAAATTGACGCAATAATGTCTTCTTTTGTAACAATGAATTGAAAATTTTATTTTGATTGAAGTTCACAAAATTTTAGATAAACCAAAAACTATATACAACTGTAAATGCCACAATTTAATATAACTTTATTTTTACAATACTTTAAAAACTGTACTTTTTACATTTAGAAAATTGCTAAACTCAAAAGTTTAAATATATTTTCATCCCGAAAGAAATTTATTGTAAGCGATAAAACATTCGTATTTTAAATTTATTACATAATATTCTTGATGATCTAATTTGTGGTAAGCAATTTCAACAAAAGAAAAACATCCTATGAATTATTTAAAAATCACGAATAAAATATGTCAAAAATATTCATATATGAATACATCAAGTTAAATGGCCGGATTACTCGGAGAAGAGTCCATCCAGAATTGAATTATCAAAATTGATAGAAGAAGCAAAATTGAATCTTTTTTTCTCATCTTCTGTATTTTTTTTTTTTTTTTTATAGGAATGCTTGAATGATACAACTCGTGCTACATTTTTATATAAAAACTTACATTGCCAACACGGAAATCGTCTTTTAGCATTTCTGGTTATAACGTGACTGCGGCAATAGTGGAAAATTATTCTCACGCTTTCTTTAGAACGGCAAACAGTGAAGTATCTAACTTTATTCCATGGCCATTTTTAAGCAATGATGTTTATAATGTTAATAAATGTTTAAATTCAGTTTTGCGACATCCAGAACCCTTTCTTAAAAATTATGTTGCTCTTAATATTCTTAATGGTATTTCTGGAAGAATATAAATATTTTGTAATTCTAACCGGAATTTAGATTATTAGATCACATTTAGGTTCATAAACTGGATAGTTTTAAGTGTATGATCGTGTTCCATATAGAATGTAGAAATCCAAGATAATAAAATGAGATTAAGAGGAGTTTCAGGTTACTAAATTGGAAGTACGCTGTTTCTAAATTGAATCTATGAGTTGATGTTTGGGTTTGGATTTCCAAATTTGATGTGTAGAAACTGTGGAAAGTCTGGGTTTTTTGTCATTTGGAAGAATCTACGAGACTGTAGACTATAAGAAACTTTTTAGAATATTCTCCATCGTCTGTTTGATTCTACCTGATAGGCTAATTAATGCATAATTTTTATTTTAGAAATTAATATATAGAACACGAACAAAAACAAATTGGCAAAAATATCAATCACAATGCAAACAATCATTTTCGTAAGGAATAATAAATGTAAAAAATTGCAGTCTAGGCAAATTGATAATTGGAAAAACGATCAAACTTTCAACATATTTCCATGCCCTTTATTGACATAAATTTCCTTCTGACCGCATGGCGCCGTCACGTGACAGATCGATGACATCCCAGGGGTGTGGAGGGCGACTGGTAACCATGGTAACCCATACCTATGTAACAAAGTCAAGTTTGTTACGAAACATTGGATAATTCGAACAGTAGGTCACAAAACGAATAAGACGTACACTTACACCGTCGTATGAGCTTACGAAAATTTTAGATAAAGGTATGGTCAAAAATAAATGGAATTTTAATTTATATTCGGGCGTTGTATTTAAAAAAACATGAATAAAACATAGATTATAATGTGAAAATTTTAAATGTTGAAAGTTACGTAAGAAAAGGAAAGGAGTAAATGTTTTTTTTTTTTTTTTACATTTTATCACTATAAACATTATTAACAATCTTTGTAAAAATACGAGAATTACATGCAAAAATATAGAAAATTTTATTGATTACACGATGCAAAATTTAAATTATAAAGCAACAATCGAGTATCGCATATTAAACGTAAGACAACGTATAGCTTAAAATTTGCTCATTAAGTTTTATTTTTGTATCACCAACACAAAATAAATAAATATAAATTTTGCTTTTCATATTAAGCGCAGCATAACAAAATTATGATTAATTACATGTTATTGCTTCTTACATAACTGATGAATAACAATGAATGGAATTAAATGTCATCCTTTCTGGATTCACATTTTGTTTTCTGTAATCAGGAGAGAGACAGGGAGAGGCATCGTGAATTTTAACAATTGCAAATGAATTTTTAAACTATTAAAATGGCATCTGAACGATGGAATATCCATGTAAGATTTAAAATGTTCCAGTTGTTACGGATTTCTTTTGAATTATACAAAGGCAATCTTTAAAGAATTTCCAATAGAAAATACAAACAACAGTAACAATAGAGCAGTAAAAAACTTAGAATGGTAATTTTGCTAGAGAGGATTGAGTTTCTTTCTACTAAAAGGAAGAGAAATGTTTCTAGAGCAATGAAAAAAATAATAAAAAGAAAAAACTTGCAGAGTAAGCAACTACACTGCTGAGTAGTTTTATCGAAACATCTCACGATTTCGTTAATCAGTTCGCTTATAAATTTTAAACACTCTTTCGCGTTACAGAAAATAATGTTAACTTAGTCAATACAATCAATACGCATTTCATAAAATGTTCTGTCTTAAGTCGCAGCTCAACAACTTGAGTTAACACGAGTGCATTGTGTTCTCGACTCGTTCTCAAGAGTTAAGGATTATTCATCACGACAGGATGTAAATTATGCCTTTAAAATTTACAGAAACGAAGACCACGACGAGTAACACGATTAAATTAGCAAGAAAACATTTTCATGCGTTATGCCTTGAGAAAAAAAATTCGTAGAATCGATAACATTATACTGTCAATAAGCAAAGAATTGTAACATGTTAACTAGTCGCAAAATTCAACTTATACATACAAATAAGGTCATTTAGTATACAGAACTCTAGAAGAAAGTGGTAAATAATAATGTTGATATCACACTGTTCGACGAAACGTCTAGAAGATATACCTCAACAAACATTGCTACTTTCCACACGAACAGCTGTAAAAGACGTCATATATGTGAATAATACACGAATACGTCCACTGCAATATGTTTCATAATAAAGAAATGCTTAGCTATAGTATTAGAATCGAATTAAAACCAATAAATTACTTTACTAGGAAAAATAAACTTTATTATTGAATTAATGCAAGCTATTGGATAATTACGAGCACATGATTTGCTAATAAAGCGATTAATTTGCTAACATATGTCACGTGAAACAAGCATTGACTTATTTTATTGGATGGTTTAAAAATTCATAGCGGAAACAAAATTTAAATTAACCAATAGAACATAAATATGATTTAAAATTAACCAATATGGCGTAAACATGATTTAAATTTAATCAATAGAGCATAAATATGATTTAAAATTAACCAATAATTTTAAATCAGACCGTTTGAAAATATATTGCGTGTCAGATTCACTATTATAGTAATTTATGTACTTTTTAACTTATAAACATTTTTTTATATGTATATAATAAATTTTTTTAAGTATATAAAAATTTATAAAGTATTATTTAATTATTTTAACAATACATACTGTGTTTTTAACGTGAAATTTTTTTGTATTTAATCTTTATCACCATAATTTGTCATTTACTTGGTTCCAATTTAAATTGGAATTCCTTTCTTTTTCTTTTTTAAAAAAAAAAGAACATCAAAATTACTGTATTTTTTTGGCTATGAGAAAAATTTATTGGTCTAAATGTTAATGGTTCTAGTCACACAACGTGAATATAATTGCTGATTAATATTGAATTAAGTGGATTTATTCTAGTATAAAGTGAAAAATGTTATCTGCGCAGTTGGCTTACTAGAGAATATCCACTTCCCCTTTCGTTAAATATAGAAAGAATCATTATTTATTTATATTTTCTTCAGATTTCATATTTATAGTTATAAAAGCACTTATATTCCATTTAATTGAATATGAAAAAAAAAATTAAAAAAAAAACTTCTTTCATATTCTATTGGTCAATGAAAACTTTATATCAAAAGTCTTTGTCGACCAATAGAATGATCAAAAGTCAACTTTGTATCAAATATTTAATATTAATAAATTATGCGCTAAAATTTTTTTTCGTATCGAACGTTACAAAGTAGGAATAAATCCAACAAATGATAAAAAATAATATAAAAAATATTTAATTTTACGACAAATCACGTTTTATAAAAATTAATTTGTTGGTTTAAAACGTCCAATCATTCATTATATTAAAAGTGACGTAATAAACAATACTGATTTAAAATTTTAAATTAATCGTACCTAATTGGTTCGTTTCACCAACATTTGAAATTCAAAAGTAGCAAATGAGGAATGAGCAATTAATATAAACTTCACGCTGTTAAAATTTATACAAAATTTCATTTTAGATGAATATTTCATTTATGAAACATGTATTTATTTATTTATTTTTGTAGGAGTAGATTTAATTTATAATTTTTTTAATTATTAAAAAGTTTTTTTAATGTTGTTTACTTTAATATTTTTCTGTTTTGTGTCGCAATTTTCAAATTTGCAAAACTCTCGATAGACTTATGTAGCTCATAAGAAATAGAAATTTGTTTATTTACTGAAAATATCGAATGATTCACGACTTTTATAACAAGAAAACTTCAGTCCAGCTTTTATAACTCTTTAAACAAACTTATTATTAAATAATAGTAATAATAACAAGTTATTAACCTATCAACGAAAAAACTTTTCTACATAAATGTGCATTTAAATGTAATTTTATAAAAGCGAATAAAAAGCAAAAACGAATTTCTTTCTTCGCTCGAATAATTTTCAAACTTTTTGCCATATTTTATTATTCATAATTTTTACTGATATTTTATTAAAGCCTACAATACTGGCATTAAGCTTAATTTTCAAGAATTATTAATTATTCATTCATTAATATACCGCTGTATATTCGCGTATTACATTAATTGTTACTACAGTAGTATGTTTTAAAATATTCCTTTTTTATATATATATATATATTATTATTATGTTTCCTCGCCATAATTATTCAGTTCACGTTGTAACTACTAATTAGCCCTCAGAATATTTTAATTAAAATTCATCGTAATTAAAAGTTTTAACATAAAACTAGAATAATTCTTTACAATCAATGATAATAATAATAATTATTATTATTTATAAAGCCAGGTATGTTTATCGAGTATTAAATAATTCATTTAGCAATTGATAGATATATAGCACATCGTAATGATATTATTAGGGTCGAACGAGAATCGGCACAACTATGCAACCCATTCTCAGAATTTGGAACGTGAGAGGAAAAATGATAAATTCAGCCAGAAATTAAGTTTCAGAACATGATATACATCTGCTGCTATTGTAGAGTGGAATCGGATTTATCGAGTTAAACGAGGACATAAAAGTATATACCTCTGTAAAAATGTTCAATATTTATCATTCCGATTCTGATACGAAATAAAAGAAAAATTATATACCTTGATAAATTTTTTATAAGTTGACCCTCATAATTTTTATTGAATATAATCTTTTCACTTTTATATAAATACATTTTTTTTTTCGTTTCGAAAACTTATGGTTAATTAATTTATATTTGCATTCAAGAAAAAAATACGAGCCATTGAAACTTTATTGGATAATTTCGATCACGTGTTTTTCTTTAACTACAGTTTATTGGTCTATTTAAATATTTATCGTCGGTATGTCAGTTTAAACCGACTAATAAGGAAAGAGAGTGATTTAAAATCAACCAATAATAGGTTTAAATTAAATTTTGAATTTTAAATTCGCGTAATTGTTATTAATTTTTTTTCTGTAACATTATTTAGATGTTTGCTAACGTTTAATTTCGATTAATGATACTGGAGCTTATATAAAGTGCGTTCAAATTTAGGTTGGGTTAGAGATAGCAAACCATGCACCGCAAATTACATATAATATGGTCAAAAATAATGGCGATAATACGTGACAACCATCTTCTATGCTACCTTAATGGCATAAGAAAATAAGTTTCCGGATGTTAGAGGAAATAGCAGAGAATCCGGAAAAGATCGAACAGACTATCAGCTGTGATGATCAGGTTTCCTTCTCTTACATCAATCCTCTAACTGATAACACAGTTTTGATATTTGTTTGTTTCTTTTATATAAGTTATATAAAAAACAAAAAAAAATCAGACAAGACAGAAAACTTCAGTATGCTAGTTCAAAGAAGTTTACATATAGAAGTAAGCTTGTGATTAAGTACAGAGATCATTCTTATGCAGCTTCCTTTTAATCTTGTCAAAAAATTTAAAAGACAATTTTTTTCGTACGTTTACGCTTTATTTTCTCTTCATAAATTTGACTCCTTCGTAGATTTATAGGATTTTAAAAGTAATTTTTAAAGAAAACAAATTTACAAATTAAGCTCTCTAAGAAAAATATTAAAGATCACATTTTCGCATAACTTTTATGTAGTATAAATCTTGACAAAATTCGAGAACATCACTTTAACGTCTTTATAATACACCGTTTCTGAAGATATTCGCAAAATAAACTAGCTTTTTAATACATCAATAAATCATTCGCAATCTTTACTCTGAAGATAAGATAAAGAAAAATATTATACGTCTTATGATGCTTTCCTTCATCTTTTGGTACCGAGTTTAATTATTAATCGCATCCTTGCTTAATAATTTAATAATAATAAACTTACAGAATTGCATTAGTGCATTCCATTCAGCAATTATTATTATTATTTTTTTGTTAATACTTATATAAGTTATATATGGAGCCTACGATGCACTCACTTTTTTTGTTTAACCTTAATAATTTGCGTTTATGAATGATTTATTAACATTTTTATATTAAAAAAATCTCTTAATAAATCTTAATTAACTCTATCATAAACTTTATTAAAAATTAATTTGGCAATTTATATAAATGAGTTATAAATCTTTAAGATTATGATGCATCGCTGATAATTGTAATAAAATTTATAAATACTTAATCTATGCTCTGGATGTTTCTTATGTTATAAATAAATATAAGAAGTAAAATTATTTTTCTTTTTACTCTTTTTATACCGCATTCAATGAGATTGATTTTTGAGTTTGTTAATAAATAATACATCATATAAAAATGGTATTCTTTGAGGAATATCGACGACAAAAGTACATTCTTTCTCATAATATTTTCGTCGGGATTCTTTTATATTATGACCTAAGAGAGTGAAGAGCTTTTTAGATGGTTCATAAAGTTTCCTCTATGGATTCATAAAAAAAGCAAAAAGTCTAACAAAACAGTCTGCGATAAAATATATTTAATATTTTATTCTTATTTTTTATATTTTATAAAAATATGGCACCCTTTTCTCTTTGATGAGTAATAATAATAATAACGTCGTGTTCAGATACAAGCAATCAAAGTTATTATTGTTATTATTATTATTTAATAAATATAAAATTTTCTGTTTTCGAAATATAAAAGTAGTTTGAAATATATAATGTTTGAAAATAGACGAAAAGATATGAAAAGTTTCCTTTCGACAATTCTGTAGAGGACATGCATTACTGCGAAAGAAACTTTTTACACTTTAAAAGGAAACATGTTTTTTTCGTAGAAATAATCTTTTTTACGATGTTGAATCCTAACACAGAGTCGTTATATCGTTACATAGTTTTATCTCATAGTTATAGTTTTTATTCTTTATTTTATATAGCTCTATGTAACTATACATGAATACAGTATTTAAAACTTGATGCATTTTACTGTTACATATATATATATAGAAGAAGAAAAATATAGCAATTTAAGTATAAAATATATTTAGAATATTGCAGTTTTAATATTTTCAATTTTGATTTTAATATATATATAAGGATACTTTGCTTTGCTTTAATAAATGCAGAGAAGGAAAAAATATATATTTATAATATAAATTAACTCGTGTATTCACTTCTATCCATTGATAATATATGTTATCAGGTTCAAAAGAAAGGGCCAGCAGGGCACTTGGGTTGGGCTCTAGACTCAGAAGTGTTTCCAAAATTTATAGTGTTTCATGTAAGAAACATGATATGAAAGTGACTGAAAAATCTGATTACTTTCTACATTTGTGAGGGATTTGGGCGCTATCTCTCCTTTCTAAGGTCTGAATGCTATATAATATAATTATCATATAGCACAAGATAATATTATGCAATATATCTATACATATAAAAGTGATAAATATATCGCCTGTTCCGTATTCATCCCCCTCAATACATGACTCATCGTTGGTCCTGTTAAGCAAAGTTTGATTGCAAAACAAACTTAGCAAAACAGTTAACCTCGCTACTAGGCCAAATAACAGATGCTATTTGACTCTAGTAGCAAGAGTATATCCATTTTTCAGTCTCAAACTTTGCAAAATGATATCGTATAATTCCACAAGTAACATAGGATATCCTGGATCGAAATTGCCCCAAGAACTAGGCATTTTGGGTTCACGACAAAAATGCCTTCAATCATTCAAACTTTTGATTAAATTTGAAATATTGTTGAACCCTTTTATTAACTAATAACTTTTAAGTTGAAATTACGATCACATAAGCACAAAGTCATTGAACATGCAAAATCATCACCAGATCTCAAAGATGATGCCATTGTCATATCTTCATGATCTCATTGTTATATGGATAATGAGACAAAATAGTATCAATGTATGATGTTATTAAGACGTGCAATGGTGGTGTCACAAATATATCCTATACCATATATGATGTGATTAACTATATATCAGTTATAAAAGGGAAAATTCTGCGACATAAATGACTGACAATGCAGACAGCTTGGCTAATAATTGCCTAAATAAAAACTTGTTTTAATTTGTTCGAAATTACATCAATAATTATTGTTTAAAGATTAAAATCGTTTAAATTTTCTAATAGGATTCTTTTAATTTAATTTCTTCGAAGACTGCTGAAAAAATATTTATATAAAAATTCTTACAACAAAACCTTTTTGATTTGATATTTACTTAACATTATTCTTCACAACTAACTGCATCAGTTTTGTAAAATTTAATTATTGTTATTATATATATATAATATCTAATGAAAAAAGAATTTTATTTTAAGAATTACCATTTAAAATTATATTTCTGGATAAATATCTGAACGTCTTTCTTTACTTTCATTCAGAAAGAATAATGTCTTTTTTTTCCCATGCTGACGTTTCCATTAAAAACTGTTACATCAAGATTGATCAGTAGAATTATATAGTTTTATCATAGCAGAATTAATTAACCTTTTGGTTAACTAGTTAATTAAAAATGCATTTATTAAGAGAGCAAAACGCATTTCAGTTCATCAATCACATAGTCATTCTGAACGACGTTTCGTAATAACAATTATTTCTAACAGAATAATTTCTTTATGTTTAAGACCATTTTCCGTTTAACAAAACATGTCAGCTAGTTAATGGAAATCGCATTTTTATAGACACAAACGTGTAAATACTGATTTTATTCATGACTCGTTACGTTCTGCAAATATATGAAAACCTTGACTTGTGAATCGCGAACCAAATTTTAAATTTGGCATTTATGTAACTGTTGATTTGCTATTCTAATGTGATTTACCGTGTCGAATTTTATGCCAAATCGAGTTAACTTCATGGTACTCCTGTTACCAGTTCTACGCGATAATCGCTCACATCGACGAAGCGGTAGATCAACAGTAAGATATAAATTTAAAATATACAGTAGGCCTATATATATATATATATATTTCTTCTTTTCTCTAGACTTTATTACACTATACGATCATGCGTAAATTTTCTATTATGGATACAAAAATCACGTGGTAAAATCCGAAATTTATCATTCCTGCAACGGTACTGATTATAAAATTACATTCTTACACACAAAAAATATTTATATATAATACCTTTATTAATTTTTCTAAAATTTTATACTTTAAAAAATTTTACGTGAACGATAAACTTAAGAAAAATATTGGTAAACAGATCGGTAAATATATATATTTTTTATTTTTAAAGATAAATTTTACGTTAAAAATAGCATCGAAAACTAAAGTTGTACTACTGTCTGTTGTAGCGTATTATAGATAGAAGGACTGCCACTTTATAAGACATCGGAAGAATGCATTTCGTGCTCCCTTTTATTTCTAAAACAACATCATATATATATATTTTTTTTCTATTGACAATCAAATGATAGATAGAGTTCCGCAAAATGATTGTTTCGAAAATGCATTTTCTGATGCTATCCACTAAAGCAAAACGTCTTCTTCGTACCAAAAAAAAAAAAAGAAAAAATTGCATTAAAAATTAAAAAATGTAGTAAAAACGTTTACACGTGTGTTACTTGATTAAATAAAAGAAAGAACTTATAAAAAAAAGTAGCGATTTTAAAGTTAATTTCTATCTAGATGAATTAATTTTAATTATTTTCTTGAATAAAACATGATTTTAAGTTAATGACTGCATAGAGAACGAAGTAATTGATGAAAGTCTGGAGAAAATGAGTGTCAGTTATGTTTTATGTGGAGATTATTTTAAAATTTCTTGTTTTAATGACCATAATTAAAGAAAATCTCTTGCGCTCATTGCTATATAGCCGTTATACTCGCAACTATAGACAAATTACTTCTTCAACCTACAACATGTCAAAAAAGGATAAAGTTATATAAAAACATTAATTTTAATTGAATTCATTATAGTTAATGAAAATGAATGATATATATGCATATTTTTCTCCTTTTGTTAAAATCTGCAAAGCGTTTTGAGAAGGAAAAAAAAATTTTAATTAAAAAATAACAAACACTAACTACAATAACGTAATGAAACCCACTTAAAACAGTTGAAAGTTAATCCAAAAATAAATTTTTACTATTATATTAATATTAAAATTTACCACTATTAAAATTACGATTAATTAATTTTTTTACGGTTAAAAATAAAATTTATTTAGTTAGATAAATATAAACTTTTGCGAAAAATTGTAATTATTAAGAATTATAAATTTAATAAACCCCGTAAAATAATTTTTTATTTATAAATGTTTTCTGATTAAAGTTACAATCGAGTTTACAGTTTTTGCATTGTTACGATTCACGACGCAACAAACAAACCGAAAAGCATTGTTACGTTTACGTAAGCTATTGTTGCGCGCAAAACAGGCTGGGTGTAACATAAAAGTTTTCTGATTAAAGTTACAATCGAATTTATAGTTTTTGCATTGTTGCGATTCACGACGCAACAAAAATGCCGAAAAGTATTATTACGTTCGTAAGCTATTGTTGCACGCAAAGCATGTTGGGTATAACATATCTCTGCATACCAACTTGCTAAATTTACTAGATATAACAACTGTTTTCATTGTAAACAGATTAAATTCTATTATATTAGTTACTACTGCTAGTTAGATGAGTATATATATCAAGTTATAACCATCTGTGCAAACAAATAAATATCATAGTGAACTAACAAATAATTACAGAAAATCTGTGTTAATAGTTATAAAAATTATTCAAATATCAACAAGTTTATTGATGGACACTGAAACAAATGACGATAATAATAATAAATATTATTATTATTCACAATTAAACTTATTCATCTCATAATAAAACTTTATAGATTCGGAAACGTCATAAATTTGATATCAGGAAGAATAACTTAAATTAATTATTATACGATAAAATTATTTGTTTGTTGTTGAAATTATCTTCAAAAAGTTATTTTTATATTTTAAAAATGATGTAAATTATTTAAATAATAAGAAAGAATAATTTACATTATTTAAGGCACAATAGTTTATAAGCACAGACATTAGTGTCATCATTTTTTTTTTTTTTTAATTTTAACATGATTATTTTTAATGCAAAAACACTTTTTTAGTTACGATGCCGAACAATATATATAGCTTATCTTCTATGTAGAAAATTATGTAATTTGCAGTTCGAAAATTAATTTTTCTGCAACAAAGATGCAAAGAAAGAAACTTATCATGCAGAAAATATTTATAAGTAAATCTTCAACAGATAAAAGTTTCATTCTTTGCATCCTTGCTTCAGAAAAATGAAAACTATAAATTTAGCTGCAACTTTAATCCGAAAATATTTATATTTTCAACTGAATTTATAGTTTTCATTGTTACGATTCATGACGCAACAAACAAACTCGAAAAGCATTATTACATTATCGTAGAATTCAAGAATATTTAACAAGAATAATTTTTCAAAATTGGCTGCAGTTTATTAATTAAAATCAAGTTTATGAATTGTTAAAATTCGTCTCATAATTGCCGTATTGTTAAAGTAATCGTGTTAAATACGATTATATTTTGTATTCGCCATAAGTTTACTTTCAAACGTAAATTGATTCGATTATAGCATGCATTAAAACAATAAATTTTTGTCGTCGTCTTCTATAAAAACTTTCTTACCTACTAATGTTGTTGTTGTTTTTTTTTTTTTATTATTCTACTGGTTGATTAAAGGCTTCAAAACAGAATTGTTCTTTCTTTTCTTGTATGAAAAGATCAGTTTATTTTCTTGAACATGTGATACATCTTGTCGTGTTTTAGTTTTCCGGTTACTTTTTTAAAATATTTACAACCGTTTCATTCTTGAAGAAATATGTTTTCAGAATTTTTTAAAATAAATCTTAAAAGTTATAAACTGAAAACTATCAGTGATGCATTATTTTTGTGTAAAGATTCTGAGAAATTTTACTGTCGAAAGCTCAAAACTATAAATATAATAATACCCGAATAGAAAATATAATTTCCGCAAACAGGGATTTTCACTCAAGCAGTTAGGGAATTATTCTCCATTCAGGGATATTTTTGAGAAAAATCTTTCAACGTTCCATAGTTAAAATCGAAATTCTTACGTGCGTGGGGAAGTTCTTATTATCGTTAAAAGAAGATGTTTAATGATGATTAAAAATCATATAAATGATAATTTTAATAATACAGATAAACAACTAGATTTTTAAAAACTTATAAAACGTAATTTTCCTTTAAATACTTTTAATTTATCACATGTGTGAACTGATATCTCCTCCCATTACGTTGACAAGTTATTGAATCATGTTCTGGTTTGCACTAACCTTTTACATATTAATCGAGCAGTAACCACATAATAGATATATCATCATAAAAGAAAGAAAAAAATAATAAAAATAAAAGAGAGATAAATTAAATTGCAGCAAATTGTAAAGAGCTTAAGGGAATTTGGGATTAAAGGCCCTCACAGGTAGAGAATGAAAAATGATTGCAAGTCATCGTTTCTTTAAATTCTTAACGTATTTTCCTTCATGTTCAAGTATTATTGACAGCATAATTATTACTTATTTAACTTGCTACTGAAAAAATATTCGTTTTAAATATATATATTTAATTGTGTTTACTGTTAAGGCTGCGGATGCACGAACGTTAATCAACGGACGTTGCTATGCATTTTACAACGTATGTTGCTGCATATTGCAAGTTTAACGGAACTAGTCACATGAGCAATGTCCGTCGAATTCGACATCCGCTCAACATCGAGCGTGAATGTATTATGCTAGAATGCACGATGCATTTTGCTGATAACGTCGTTCCTGTAATCAGTATGTATTATATTTGTCAACTACATCAGCGCTGACTTAACGTCCGTTACTTGCGATTTTTGTGAATCGAAGTGAACAATTCACAAAACCAGAAGTGAGCATCACTTCTGTTAACTTGTTTATTTTTTTTTTAATTAAAAAAAACTTATACTGTATTAAAGAGTTTTGTTTATTGGTTTCAGTGCCTTTCAAAAAAAATCGAGACCTGGACAACTAATATTTTTGAGACTTCGAAATTTAAAATAAAACTTTGGACAATAAAATAAAAACAATGATATTTAAAATATTTATTCAATTATAACATTTATTTATTTTGCAGATGATAAAATTAAAAAATATACAGTGGTAAAAAGCCCCTAAAATCGTGAGGCCCGGAGCAATGGCTTCTCTTGCTCCCCTCCAATAAGTAACGATTGGTTTCAATAAAGCTTGCATATAAACGGTGGCGGATCTATGTTAGGATTAATAGGGCTTGAGTTCAGGGCCCCCAATTTTTAGGGGACCAAGACATAATGCAAATGTATGTAATTGTTAAAGAAGCGTTAGAACACAGAAGCGTAAAATAATACTCAAGTCCAGAGTCCCAGAAAGTTATATCCGCCCCTGCTTATAAAGCATATCAAGATAACGTTACAAGTTTTTATAGATTTTCTTTTTAATCCTTCCATCTGTAAGTTTTATAATTATCGTTAATTGTGCAAACAGTTATTGTTATTTACGGCTAATGAATTATTTTATCTAATTCAGTTAAATTTTGTGTATAAATCTCTTAACTGTGTAGCGTACGCATGTTAGAAGTAACGCAAATTATAACGTCCGTTAAAATGTTCAATGCTCGCATATCCGTAATCTGATGGCGCATTAACGATAATTGTTTCACTTTAAACAGGTATAAATATCTAAAATAATTTAAAATATTCATATAGAAATATTTTTATTTAATTGTAACATTAAATTATAAAGAAAAATTCAATTTAGAAAATAATTATTTAAACGTTGAAGTAATACTTTCATAAACGATTCGAAAATTTGCCATCTGTTATCAGAATTAAACATTCTCTTGTTTTCCTAATATATATATTATGTTATTAGATATTAAAAAAATTAGAATAATTGGATATATAATTTTTTTTATCTCATAAGAATTTTTTTTTTGTTTTGCTTCCATAAAGCGCGATGAGACAGAAACATTGTTATCGATGACTTCATGAATAATACATCTAATAGAACATTGATCGAGTAAAAAATAAAAAAAAAATTAACCTGTTCTAGTAAAAAACTTATTCATTATAATATTAAAACACTTTTTTCGACGTTTACTGTATACAGAATGAAACAGAAAAACATATACAATAGTAATTTTACGCTCTTCTCTGTATGATCTCTCTGGCAGAGATCGATGTAGTGTTTAACGTCTGAAACACTTTAATTAAAATATTCAAAATATGATTATCAGAATGACTTTAATTTGCATTCGAAATATAAATGATACAGATATAGCGAATGGATAAATCATTAATCACGTCTTGTTACACTGATAGATTTTCTATAATCTATACGTTATCGAAATTCATTTTACCTGACAAAAATTTGATAAAACGCAATGTTTAACCTAACATAATGTAGCCATTATATGGTAAATTTGTTTATAAAAATTGCATTTGTATTAATATATATGTATGTTTGTTAATATTTATTTTTTTTAAAATATTCTTGGTTTTTATTTAAAGTTTTATATCAAAAATAATCGCTTTATGGGGACAGCACATAATTAACTATTAAAACGGTGATTGCATATAACCAAATACAAACGTATAATTTGAAATTTTTATTTTAAAATAATAATTTTTTGATATTTTCGTTACATATAGCACTGTTTTGATGTGCTGTTTTCATATAACGTTTGTATATAATTATTATTGCTGATTATATTATAGGAGAGAGAGCGGGGATAAAAGTAACATGGGATGATTGTAACAAATGCCTAATTATCTCAAAAATCTTGATATTTCACACGAAGATGCTTAATAAAGATCACCTCTGACGACGTTTTCTCAGTAAAGGCTTGTTTATAGTCCGACGTGGCAGAGACGTTCGTCGGCGACGTCGACGTTAGAAACAATTTATAGGTTTATACTCCGACGTCATCCATAACGCAGCGTAACCAGCGCGAAGTTGATAACCTAGAACGAGTTCTAGGTTTCAACGTTATGGTTATACCATGATGCTTTGCGATCTGATATA
>WUQG02406420.1:0-16798 GCA_011317285.2 Androctonus mauritanicus | reverse complement strand
TATAATATTTATGTCAATCGATTTCTGTCGCGACGAATTCATAATTTAAAAACTTACGTAAAAATTTACGTACATTGTGTAAAACAGTAGCCATTTACGCAGGCAGTTCTACGGATATGTAATATGTAACAGCTTCTAGCTGAAAACTTATTATGTCTTAGAAATTTGTAAAATGCATTAACAGAATCCTTTTTATACAACAACAAGTTGTAACACCTGGTAAACGTTTAAATGTCAATGTGTGGTCTTTGCTGGATGTTTATTTGTGAAACATCCTAGCAGGGACAGCCTGCATCAAATACTAGTATAGAATGCTAGACAATCATTTGAGAGAATTGCCTGAGGAGGGTTATAGAAGGATGAAACATTACAGGAGGTTATTATTAATATATTTTCTATATATCTAATATTAAAATAGTATATTTTTTCTGCTTAAAGTGCTTGTGATTCCTTGTGATCAATATCAATTAAATATTATTATGGACTATATACTAAAAACTTTCTCCTCGAAAAATTGTCAGGTATGATGTCATAATCCTTAAACAAATAGCAATAAGGACCAAAATACTGTTTGATTAGTTTTCCATCTTTTAGTAATGTTTAATAGCAATTAATAGAAAATCTAAAGAAAATAGAATGGCCAAGTCAGTTAGTATTCACAATAGAATTAATAGGTGTTAATCGCCTATTGAAATAAAGATAATTCATAGTAATATTCTATTTAAGAGAAAATTTTAATTTAATTTGTCAAGAAATTTAAACAATTTTTCCACAGTCACAGAATCTAAAGAGAGAAATCAAAAGTCTGTTAGTCTTCACTTAATTCTTATAATACAGCTTCTATCATCACTTGATATTTTTATGCAGTCACTCATCATCCTATTCCAGTCAGATTATACTTTTTAAATGTTTTATAATATAATAAGAATAATTATTTTTAAAAATCTGATAACCAATTAATTTACTTTTATTCAAATGTTTATTTCATTTAATATTCATTTAAAAGAATATTTTAATTTTATTGAATAATTTTCATTGATATTTATCATATGACCTACACATATATTATAGATATAATTATTAGTAAGATTTTAGTATATGCAGTGATGTTATATGAAATCTAATTTTTAAAAATATTTATGAACATTGTTGATGATGAATTGATTTTCCATGTCCCAAATTTGAATATTCTTCATAATAAACCAAAAAAATCCAAACCAAGAAAATGAAATTTAATGTTGCTTCCATCACTGACAAGACTATTCAATAAGTATTTACTACTAATTGGTTGAAAACAAAGAGAAAACTCTTATACAAATTAAAACAAACTAAGAGAAGAGATATTTACATATTTTAGGGCAATATCTCATGTAAATATTTCTTAACCCTTTTGGACCTGATTTAATTCTATGGCTCAGAAAATTTTGAAATTGTAGATTTGAGTCCTAGAGCTAATTCTAAGATATGTTTTCAGACAAAAATTTTTATTATTTCTAATAGATTTTGAAATATAAAATGTGCCATTTTTCACACACTGGGTAATAATAGGAACAAATATTCATTGATTAAAGTAGGTGTGCCAAAAATGCACAGCAGGACTGAAAGGATTAATCTGAATGAAATTTATAGACATTATTGGAAACAAATCCTATTAAATGACTGATATTGGATCATACATAACTAGTTGCTATCAAAATGATATTTTATGTAAATATTATTAAATTTAAATAAAATTCAAATATATTACTGAGATCTGCTAGAGAATAGTATATGCTAAAAATGATCAAAATCAATTTGCTTATTATGAAATAATAATAAATTGATTTTGATTATCTAAAAATTGCTATTTAAAAATATTTTGATAATTGTTAAAAGAAAAATTCTTACATCTTATTTTTGAAGAAAATTGATCTGGTGAAGTAGCAAATCTTCCTATATAACCTTCATTTACAGCATTTTTCAAAATCTGTTCTAATGCAGTCTGATTGGAATTTATTCGGGAACCAATATCTGATGTCACTAGCATAGCATCACCTCCATTGTGTTTACTTCGTCTGAAAGTTGGTTAACCAAAATTACTGGTAATATAAATAAAATATTGTTCATGCTCTTAAAATAAAAAATCTTACCTGAATGACACAACATTGATTATTTGTACATCAGGTGAAGTTTGATATATATATCGCAAATTTCGAGCAATTTCATCTGATAGATGATGAAATTCTGGACTGCGTGGATCACGAAGAGAATCACGATAAGGTTCATTAATAATGAGGAACGTTGTTCGAAGATATACTAAATAAAAATAAATTACTAATTCAATTTTGAAATGCTAAATTCTATCTGATTAACCATATTGCATTTATACTTCTAATATTCTTATATATGTCTATTATTATTATTATTATTATAAAATTTAAAGCTATCCTTTTCATAATAAATGCATACTTATCAAAGCTCTTAACAGAAAAATAATTTATTAACAGTAATCTTTTTGACCCTTTCAGTGGATCAACATCCAAGGGGTCTTATGCAGCATAGACAGCACAGTCTATGCTGTCTATGCTAAGCAGTTGATGCTGATCCACTGAGAGATATATTCACAATTTAAAAAGTAATTTTCATAACTTTCAAATTTTATTAAAGTGTTTTTTTATTTGTGAAAAACTGTTTTCTATTATTACAAATTTGAAATAAATTAAAAGTTAGAATGCATTATTATTTGCAAGACAGATATTGATAAAAATTGTTTCCATTAATTACTGATACCTAAAAATTAGATTAAATTATAATTATTAGATTAGTAATCCCTTACATCATGTTTTTCCAATAACTTTCAGAGTAATATGTAGATTATAAATTATAGGCAATTTTATTTCTGCTAGCATAACCTATCTGATATAATAACATATATTCCTGATTAACTGGAACAGTCAGAAAATGAATTATCCCAGATAATCTGCAAAATACTCAAAAAATTCTGAATTATGGACAATATGAATTTAATATTAAAAATAAATATATTGAATATATATATATATATCCAAATGTTTTATAATTTATTGAAAAAAGAAACAAGAAATTGGTTTATTTGGAGCAAGGAATTATTGTAATATTTGTAATTTTGAGTCTAATTTTTATTGCCAATTATTTAAGATAAAAATAAAAATCTGGGATGTTTAAAAAGTTTTCAGATAGCATATTTAAGATAAAACATCAATAATTAATCATAATTCTGGGTTGTGGATTAATCAGGGGTAATGTGCAAATCAGAAGTGATAGTCAATCCAATTATTAATGATGATTAATGGGTAATTCAACCTCACAATTGGGAGTTTACTGTATCTGATTGGGGAAACTGATAACAAAATTATAAAATATTTTTAATTTCAAAATTAACAAAGTACTATGTAATTAGCTGTATATACTCATGTATAAGCCAATTGTTCAATTTCAGAATTTAAAAATCAGTAAAAAATTTGAAACCATTATATAAGCCAACCTTTTTCAACTATTAGAACAATATGACATTCATTGAAATAAATTGATTTCTTTTATAATTTTAAAAATTTTCCAAATTCAGTTCATTATTGGAATAAATATAATTTCAGACAAAATTCCAGATTTATAACATTGAAACATAGTGATGCTACATAAAAAATTTGGTTGAAGAGTAGAAAATGATCATGTTGTATAAGTCCAGTTGTTTCTCTACAATATATTATTGAAGTGTTCGTTTAGAAATAAAATAGCCATACATCCTACTTTAGTATGATAGTCCAACAATTTATAGATTATGTCATACATTCTATACTAATGATTAAATGTCCTACTTTTATACATTGAATCATAATTGTGATATTTTGTTAATTTTTTGAAAAACTAATAAATATTAAAAAAACATTATTATAATTATGGTATCAATTTATATAGACTGAGTATCTCCATTCCAAAATCTGAAATATTCTGAAATACATAATTCTGCTTTCACAGCAAGGAATCCTTTGGGATAGGATATGACTCATTGTCTGTGTTGTGATAGATGATGCAATAGTGCTCAAATAGCCATGGCAGATGGTCATGATTAAGTAAACTCTCAAACATTGTAAGTGTGAGTATTTGTGATTACTTATTTTCTGTAATGTTTTTTATATATGGTTAAAAAATGCCAAAAAGGTCTGATAATGAATTTTTTCTCATTTCTCTTCAATTCCACTATATCACATATTCCAAAATCTGGAAAAATCCAAAATTTGAAACATTTTCAGTCCCAATTATGTCAGATTAGAGATATCCAACCTCTACTATATATTTAAAAGTTAAACAGCAGCTTATTTCTAAATTTAAGCAAACATTTTTTGGTTATGAAGTAATGAAAAATGAAATATTTAAATGATTATGAGAAGCAGAAAATTGAAAATGAAGTTAAAACTTTTTTAAATTGTCTACCTCTTATGCCAAAAAAATTCAGTTTTAAAGAGGAATCTTTGATAATAAAATTGTAAAATTCAAAACAGAAAAAAACATTAATTAAACTAATAAATTTTGTCTATTTTGCAGAAATTGTATAATTTTTAAATATTCCTCCTTTAAACATAGAAAAGCTTTCTGAGGAATTTGTATTTATCAATGGAAACTTAAAAAAATTTACAAATACAGTGGTACTTCAACTTATGAGTGTCTCGACTTTCAAGTGTTTTGAGATATGAGCCGTCTATCTTGTTTCAAGTTGCAAGTTAAAATTTGGATTACGAGCAGTGGGTAGTGGCAAAATAAATGCCACCCGGAGCATAACATCAGCTCTGGGTGGCACTTACTTTGCCCCTGTGACAGATCTTTGTTATCTCCTTAATACTGCCACTTAAAATAAAAAAAAAATTAATGCAGAAAAAAATTAACAGCAAAATATAGTACAGTATATGTATTAACCCATTTATGCTTGACGTCCTACATGCAGGACACTTCTTTATAATTTTTTTTATTTTAATTTAATAATTTGCTGTCAAAATATGAAGCTACTTATTGTATTCTAGAAGTTTCAGTTTCATTCTTGTAAGATGCATGTTAAGGCTGGTTCAGACACGGCCAGTAATTTAGTCGAGTAGAGATGACCTATTTACTACTAAACAGTTTACTACCTAAAAAGTGTCCGGATAGTACAGTTGAGGTTCGAAATTCATACGAAATGTACAAACAAAAACACCGTGCGATTTTAAATAAGGCTATCGGATGTTCTAAATTTTACACTTTATCTCCTTTTCTGAAAATCCCGGTATATTCATCGTTTTCTCTAAACTCAAATACGCTGCTTTTTTTGCTTGTTTATTTTTATAACTGTCACTTTTAATGTTCCATAACGCTTCATGTTTTACTTACTCAGTTACAAATTGAACCGTCACCGCCTCGCTCCAACGCGACATTTTCGCAAAAGAATAGTGCACAGAATACAAGACTGAACAGAGAGATGTGTTCGTTACGAGCCTGAGGCTGCTAATAAACTCGACTTGAACAGTCGTGTCCAGACAGGTTTAGTTAACAAGTGACGAGTCATACTCGATCAAGAAAATTCATCTGGATGGATTTACTCGACTAAATCGTTCGATTAAACTACTCGACTAAATTTTAATGTCCGCATATGACAAGTTACTAAATTACTCTCCACTCAACTAAATTACTGGCCGTGTCTGAACCAGCCTTAACGAGGGAAAACAAAAAGAAAAAAAAAGCAAAGTTGTTAGTAAGAAGACAGCGAATAATCGGGGAGTCGCTCAGGGGTCACCAAACGGACCTGACGTGTCCGCGAGTCGCTCCGAGGTCTCCACATAGACCGGACGTCTCTGGGGGTCTGCTCTCGTGAGACTCTGGACAGATGGGGAAAATGTAACAGTGAAGACGATTCCGTGTCCCGTCCCGTCGGTGGACATCTGACGAGGACTAGGGAACGAAGACAAAGAATAATGAAGGATTGAAGAACATTTCTTTTACTCTCTCTCTCTCCCAGGTATGATCTCTTGCATCAAATAGCTCTCTCCAAGAAAATATGTTATGTTTTATTTTATTTTTTTATTTGAATAAATATATATTTTATTTACTTTATATGCGTTTCCGAATCAATTCTCCTGTCCTGGATCCCTGCGCTACTTACTCATATATCTTATTCTGAAATTAACGTTTTAGATAATATAGTGAGTTTTCGGTCATTTCCTGGCAGTGGAATTTCATGTGTTGGAGAAGCGCATAAAACTTCTCCTGGTGTTAGACTGACGTTTTGACCTACACACGTTGTGGGATCCTTACAATACAAATACAATTTTTATTATTAGAATGTATGAGTTTGCAGATAAAGTTTAAATATGCATGGATAGTTTCACAGTAACACTTAAAATAAATAAATTACATAATACTGTAGAGCATATGATTTGTAACAAAACATATTAATATTATTCTGTACAATAACGAACTGAGTAATCAGCCAAAAACATTTCAATCATTAATTTTAATGTTCTAATATCCTAAGTCAAGTATAAGTAGAGGAAGTCCTAAATAAGTGACCTTCCTCTACTTATACTATTAATGTAATATTCAGCCTTGGAGCAGGAGAAAAGTGTTGTTTATTGAACATTACACAATTCAGCTCTCTTTAGTTATAAATATTATAAATTGCAATAATTATTGGAACAAGTTGGCTTGTTCTTGAAGAAATTTGAAAAAGCATTGCCTGATTACCAGGGCAAAAATGCTAATCCATATCACGGGCTAATATGTTTCCCTGGTAATGATTTTTCATATTTCTTCTAGAACAGGCCAGCAGGTTCCAATAATTATTGTAATTTGTAACATTTATTACTGAAAAAAGCTGAAAGTGCTATTACATGAACTGTGTTGAATTGTGTGACAGTGAAAGTACTTACAATAAAAATAATTTACAATATTTGATTTCCATAAAAATAAATTGTATTTATATAAATTAAATCATAATTTTTTTCAGACTGAATCTTGGACTTTAGCTAAGTTGATGTCATTAAATTGTCCAAATTTTGATTATACAGCATGCAATTTTAGTTCTCACAATATGTGGACAAGTGGTAGAAAAGAAAGTCAGAGCAAAAAGGGAAGTGGTAGAGTTGCCTTTTATCTTCTTACTGGAATAATACATAGGTATGAATAAATAATAAACAATAATATGAATAATAAATTACTTTTTTTGTATTATTGCTTAATTAAAAGTTTAATAACTATTTATATAAATCTTTATTAATACTTTTTCAGTACAATATCATGATCTCATTTTATTATTCAAAAGAATGAAATACTATACATATTGATAATCTATGTAATATTAAACTACATAGATTGTTTGCAAATATGATTTTTTATTCAGTAGTAATTATTCTCATATTTTTAAACTTTTTTTGTTTTAAATTAACATCATTTTCTATTGTAATATAAAGTTTTATTGATATATTTATTTAAAATTTTAAATATAAATTTTGAGAAGATTAAGATATACATTATTGTTTTAATGGATTTAAATTTTTATTTTCTAAAATATTTGTAAATTGTGATAAAAATGATAACTGATTTATTTTAATAAGGAAAATTTTCTTTATATTTTATTGAGTATTGGATTTATATTATATTTTATAATGATATTTTTACTTTAACAGCTCTGTATAAAAATATTACATTCTTAGTTTTGTTTAATTTTTATTGGTATTTTGTGTGTAACTATTGTTTTCAAGTATACTCTCTGTTTTTGTTATGTTGATTTCATGAAATGTATTTTTATTATTTCAGTTTATTAATTTATATGATACAAATATCATGATATTAGATTAATTTGGAATTGCTGTTTTGCTAAAATAGGAATACTTTTAATAATATTTATTTGAATTATTTTTAATTCAAAATTGTGCTAATTTTTATATTTAGACTAAAATCCTTTTATTTGTAAATTGTTATAAATTTATCCTGTAAAAAATGAATATATCATTTCTCTTTTCAATTATTTTTAGTTGATACAATATTTACTATAAAATTTGGCCTGCTTATAATCCTAAAATTGGTTGCTTAACATATTGAAGACAAAAATTTTTTCTATTTCTTTTATGAAGACTATAAACTGCTTCTGCTAAGTTAAATCAATTAAATAATACTAAAACAAGCACTTTTAGCAGTGAAGAATATTTTAATAAAGCTAAAATATTTATGGTGGCATTGTCAATGGAGGCATACTCTAAAGATCTGCAGATAAGCTGGAACCAGGCTAAAATTATTAAACCATTGAATACACTGAATCAAGCCACAGCATCCAAAATACTAGAAATAATTACAAGGCAGAAAATTGAAAACATCTTAAATGAAAAGCCTACTCAAGAACTCTGGATATACACTACAGAGAACAACATGCTCCTCACTTCTAATAAAATTTAGTTTATTTTTACTGCAATTCTTCCATCAGTGCCTTTTATTTGTAAGGATGATTGCTTTTTATTTTTTATTATTACCATTATTATTATTATTATTTTTTTGTAACCATAGCAACTTAGTATCATTCTATTTTGTTTAAATTTTTGAAATTTTGTTCTATGTATAACTTGAAGATGACTACATGCTGAAAACATTTGTTTAGCTTTATTAAAATATTCTTTACTGCTAAAAAAATAACTTATTTTAGGGTTGTATAATATTTCTTTCATAGTAAAGTAAAAAGTTGCAGAGTTTTGTATTCCATTTAATATCTTATTTTTTAATATTCTACACATATTTATTTTATATCTGTATATTTTATTAATTTTTCAAAATTTATATAGTATATCTTAAATTTAATAAAATTTAACATAAAGTAACTCTTATTCTATCTGCTTTGAATCTTTTACAGTACTAAACTAATTATAAATCTGCTTATTCTTCTATTCAAAAATCAATTTGAGGATCTCAGTTTTTCCAAAATTTTAATGAATAAATGAATTTTTTCATGTGACAAATGATATTTTAATATAAATAAAAATTATTGAAAATAAAATAAGTATTAATACTTGTTAGTATGCATAATTTTCTTAATTTCTGCAATATTATTTGTTTTCAACAATATTTATGTAACAAAATCAAAAATATATAGTGATTAATAAATGTAAAGAAATATCATCATATAAATGGGGCATAATAAACTCAGTTTTCTCCTATGAACTACTTTCTACATAAAATTCAATTATGTTATTTAATTTATAAAATGGTCAAAAAGTTTTCATAATGAATGAATTATAATAAAATTATGCCATAATTTATAATAGTTTGTGAGATGTTTACTATGATTTTTTTTTATTGTAGTATAATGTATTTTCAATGAAGATCCATAAAAACTATTGAAATATTCTGGTCCCAAAGTTATGACAGTGATGCATTCCAAATTTTTAATTCTAATTTAAAATGGTATTATTTAGAATATGATTCCTCATATATTATAAATGGAAATTAGATTTCCAAACATCAAAACTCTGAACATTCAACAACTTTTATTTTCAACACAATTATACCTTTAAATATCCAGTAATTCTTTAATTTCCAAGATTTTATTTCTATAATTCTGAAAAATAATCCTAATTTGACAGAGTAACTTTTCTGCAGCATGCACATAGGAAGAACAACTTTTCATGACTGTCTATTGCATTTGTAACCTGCAAATACAGTAGTTTGTTTATGGTCTATATCTGAAAAATAAAAAACTTCAATGGTCATCTTAGATATAATCACTCAACTAATTTTTTTAATAAAGTTTTATGTAAAATCAAATTTATATAAGTCAGGGATATGCTGTCTTTATAAATTTTCTTTTTAATTTTATTGATTCACTACTACATATATACATGCTCCCTGAGTTACAAATATCCAAACTTTATATGAAAATATGATATGAATTTAATATGAAATTTCAAACAAAACATTTATTCTTATCACTAATAGCAATTGTTACCAACTGCTATTAGTGATAACAATAAATGTTTTGTACAGCAGTTGTTACCAACTGCTATTAGTGCTAAGAATAGGTATTTGTTTAATTTTCAGATAAAAACAGTGCAAGTCAGTATGAAATTTCATTTACAAATTTCACAAAATTTCAAAAACTCTTCAATAATTTTAAATAATATGGATAGTAAAAAGGCTCTAGCAATCAATATAATGTAAAATTACACAATTAGTTAACATATTAAGGCAGTATTTCAAGATTATGTCAATTACATCAAAAATATAGTTTTTATAATCAAAACTTTTTGTTCAAATCTATGAAATAAAAAAATTTTAATTGGTCTAATTGTGAAATATATTAAAAAACACAATACATGAAGTTATTTCAATACTTTTAGGGGCCAAATAACAGCAAGACCAGAATTATAAACATAACTTTTGTTTGGATTATGTTTGTAACTCAAAGAATGCATACATATTGATATAAAAATTATTGTAATGAATTTCAAAACTAATTGTCATTAAATAATATTAACTGACTAATCAGTTTTGAAATCTTGGGATTTACACAATTTTAAATATATTTTCTCTTCTTTAAAATAATAGTTTTGAAAACTGACAAGGGGTTTCAATTGACTTTACTCACCAATTTATACTACCAACTTTGCTTCTTTAATGTATCACTAGTATCTAACAAGCACAATTTAGCAAAGTAAGAACAATGAGCGGTACTGAAGAGGGACGCTATGTAATGTCCAAAAGTGCTATACTGAAATAAATTGTTCTTACTTTGCTAAATTGTGCTTGTTAGATACTAGTGATACTTTACTCACGAATTTGGACAAAATTCTGCAGGATACTGGTGGACATATTTTGATTCAGCTGATAAAATCTTAGATGTAATCATTCAACTGATTTTTTTTAATAAAATTTTAGTTTGCGATTTATGATATTTCTCTAAATTATCATAATTGAATCAAAATTTTGATGTTTGAATAGCTGTATCAGTAATGTAATGGATTGCCATGGGAATAATCTGGGTTCAAGTCCTGATGAAGTTTTTTAAATATCAATAAAAGTAATTTTTAATTAAATTTATTTTTTTTTTTTTATTATATTATTTTTTTAGTTTGGTCTTTTTTCTGTGATAATTAAATTTCTTAAAAAGCACATAGGTTCATTTTCTTATTCTGAAATTATATTTACATGCAAAAATAATAATAATTAAATATATCATTATTTCATACTTTAAAAAAATTATTTTATTTTGTATACTATATAATTAGCCATATAATATGAATTTTAGATTCCATTAAAATGCTGCATTATACAAATCATGTTATATGAGATTTATGTCAATAGAAAAAGTAAGATTAGGTTTATTTATTATTTTCAACAATAAACACTTTGAATAGTAAAAAACTGACATTTACAAAAAATAATATGTATGAATTACATATATGTGTGCTAAAAGATAATTCCCCTAATATAAAATTCAGAGAGATTCATAGAAAATCGTAGTTCATGTTATATCAAAACATATTGTATAAATACCATGTTATATGAGGGTTTACTGTACAATATTTATAAATATATTATACAGGTGCTTCCCTACTTATGATCATTCAACTTATGATAATCCAAATATTACAATTGTCATTATAATATTCGATATTTGGTTATTTTCATAGAATATTGGCTAGAAATATTTTTTGTTTTATTAAAAATTTACAGTCAGCTGATGACTGCATAGTAAAGTAATCGTTTATCACATTGAAGGATCTGGGTTCAATTCTTTATCTTACTTATTAGGCTTATAGTTTATTTTTAGTTAATATTTACAGTAAAAGATATTACATTATACCATCTTGGAGGATCTGGAATCAAATCTGATGGTTTTACCGTCTTGGAGGATCTAATCTTTCATTGTCTGCTATTACTTCTAAAATTACTATTATTATTGATCATTTTCACTTTGATTTGTTTGATCCATCATGAGAATATCAAAACATAACCCAGTCATAAGTAGAGGAGCACTTGTAAATACTTTTACAGTTATTTTTATATCATGTTAAAAAAATCTTTCAATAAATAAATATTGTATTTACTGAAGAATCCTAATAACATAATTTCAGCATTTCAATATACAGTGTAAAAAATGAATATGAAATACTTGTTGAAAAAGATTATTGTATTCTTATGTGTAATTGAAGATGAACATTGTTTGAAATGCTTCTATTGATTAAATTTAATTTGTTTTATATTGGTCCCATTATGTGAGTTTGTTTATTCATTCTTGAGCAATATAATTAGCACAGAAAAAATACTGAGCTAAAACAATAATATAAAAAATGAAAAAATTAAATAAAAATTATACTGATATTTAAAAAAAACTTCACTGGAATTCAAACTCAACTTATTGACACTGCAATTTGCTATGCTACTGACATTAGCTATTCAAGCATTGAAATTTTCAATGCAATAATGGTAATTAAAGGAAATATCATAAATTGCAAACTAAAAATTTTAAAAATAATTAATAAATTATTATCTATCTATACTTAAGATTTTGTCAGATGAATCAACACATGGACTGCCATCGTCTTGCATAATTTCATCCAAATTGGTGAATCACAGTTGACTGGATCCTCTTGTGAGATAATTTATTAATAATCCAGATATAAAGTCTTATTTATTATTTGACAAAAATGTGCCTGCTCAATATCATTCTAATAAATTTTCCTATATTTTATTTCAAAAAATAAATTCCTAATATTTAATTTAATTTTTTGTTTTAGTTATACATTAGAATGCAATTATAATACTGGAAGATCAATTAACAATTTGGCTAAAATAGAAGGAAGTGATGGAATTTTAACACCACCATTACCAGGAAAAGCCATTCCATATTATAGTCCAACTGTGTATCAACAGGTGGGATTTATTATAATATACTAAAGAATGAATTTAATTTTAAACAATTTTCTTCTTAAATTTTTTCTAATTAAGAATAAAATATGCAAATTTGAATAATATATTAATGTCAAAGACATGTTTTGAAAATAAGATGAAGAAAAATCTATATACATATATTTTGATCTATATCTACATAGGTCAAATTAAAACAAAATCAATAATTTGGAAATTTAATATAAATTACAATCTGTAATCATCATTTCTGATATTTACAGATTATATTGTAAAATTTTTACTTTAACTTAACACTAATTGCAAAAGAATGATAAGGCTTGTCTAGAATTTGCTAAGTTTGCCAATACTCTGCTTATTAAAAAAATGGAATAAATTGAAAGTACTATTCTAATTCTAAAAACCAAAGTTTGTAATTTTAATAAAAAAAAATGAAAGTGGGAGAAATAAATAACTTCTTCCGAGAATAAAGTTGAATAAATAAATTTATTAGTAAACACAGAAATAATATTCACAAGTATGAATTTAACAAAAAGTTTTTGAACAAAAATCGTGCGGAATTAATATGTTAAATCAAGAAATATTTTATTTAATCAATTATCAAGAGTGTTATAATTATTCTATTTAACAATATCAATAGCAATAATTATCCTATTTAATCAATAAAGTTTACAATACTTTTATTCTATTTTAACTATTATCCTCAAAACAACAATGCAAAATATTTAAATATTCATTTATCTTATCTAAAAAAACCTGTCACTTGTTATTCAGACAAGAATAATTCATCTAAAGGGAATTATAATCTATTGAATGTTAATATAGAATTGTGAATTTATTTATAATGACTCACAAAAATTTTTGTTTTAGCAATAAAATAAATTTGAAAATTTTTTTTTGGAAAGTTGTAAATAATGGTCATTATATTAATTTCAGTTTTGTATACTTAAGTTGATTTGTTAATTATAGAATTTACTGTAAATTCAAATTACGATTAAATTTTATGATAAAAAAATTATGTTTATATAATTTAGCAGGTTGGAAGAGCTTTAGCTGTATCGATATTGGATGCAACTGGAAATAATCCAGTTTCTCGACTCCATGGTACTTCTTATAAAACTATGAATGGCATTCGGAATTGGGTACAAGAAGATCTCACTTCTGAGAAATCTCGAAAACATGCAAAAGATAGTAAATGCTACAGTTGGAGTTCAGGATATAATGATAGGTAACATATTTTATTATTATTATTATTATTATTATTATTATTAAAATATATCTTTATCATAAAATATTGCAAAAATCAGCATGCTTAAATGCTTAAATGGCAAATTTTTATCAATAAAAACATTTTTGATCTATCATTAAATTATCATCAATTACAAATTAATTTGAAAAACAAATATATAATTTAAGAAGCACTCTTTGAGTCATGAACTTAATTCAGACATAAGTTTTGTTTGTAACTTGGATTATTCATACTTGAATACTATTATTATTTGCCCCCAAAAGTATGAACATAACTTTGTATACTATATTTTGTAATATATTTTACAACTGGACTAATTAGAAATTTCTTTTTTTCACAAATTTAAATAAAAATAAAATGAGGATTTTTTGATATAATCGCCACCATTTTGAAATACTGTGGTAATTTTTAATTAGCAATATAATTTTAAATTATATTGGTTTCTAAAGCATTCTGTTATCATAATGCTTAAAATTTTTGAAGAGTTTTTGAAATTTTCTGAAATTGAAAATGAAATTTCATTTTTGTAAGTATGAATGTTTAATTTGAAGAGGATTGCATAAATGAATCTAAATATTAGAAATATAACATAGTTTTTTTACAATATAAAATAAAATGTAAATAATATAAATTAATTATAAGACAATTCTGTATTTGTTTTACAAATTAATTTGTAAAACAAATACAGAATTTGAAAATGATCTAATATAATGGTTGAAAATTTTTTTTGACATGCTGATTTTTTTTTATTTCAATTTATTGATATTTTAATTAAAGCGAAGACATTTAATTGTATTAAATGATAAATATAGCAGTTTGTCTAATTTAGTACATTTCTCTGCATCAGAGATACTTATATTTATAGATTGTCTATTTATATAATATATTCAGATAAAGAGATTAATATTTTGATTCCTCTCTGCTTGATTTTGAAAAGTTTTTCAAAATATGCAGAATATTTGGTCCTATCACAATATAGAAAACTTAAACAATTCTATTCTATAACACTATTCACTAATGGTCAATTTTACAGGAAGCATGAATAAATTACTTTTCTCTCTGAATATTTAATTATCCAATCAAATATCTATAATCAGTACATAGAATGGTATCTGCCAAATAAAGGAAGCCACTAACCATGAAATTTGGACAGTATTTTGATGTATAATGCTTTATAAATTTAAACATGAAAATTTTTTCAAAATTCTTTTAATTTATACTTATAGAAAAATTGACAAGAAAAAATGATTGATATATCACTCTTACTTCACAAGTTCAGTCATTGTTTTCATTCAATTCTTGCTATTTCTTTTATCCTTTTGCATATGTATCTGTGGAAATGAAATATTCTTGAATAAATTATGAAGAATATAATGTTTTCACAAAAGTGATATTTATTTTTTGTAAAACTTTTCTAATTAAAGAAACTTCTGTTTTCTTTATCGTTGATAATATGAAAAAAATGAATTTTTTTTGTTAAATATTTGGAGGTTTCAAGGGCTGACATAATAATATAATTATTATAACCATTGGATATAATAATTAAAATAACAAAAACACATTTGGACAATTTATTAGCAGTAAGTATAAATGTATAGTGGTAAAATGTTTTTAATTTTGAAGTGAATACAGTATATTTCAATGAAAAAATAATTACTCAGCACTAAAAAAAATTATTAAGATTTTGTATAGAATGGCCAGCAAAAATAAATACAAAAATTTGTATAATTTCCAAAGAAAGCACAAGAGAGGTCACCAATTATGAAATATAATAAGCAGCCATAATACAAGATATCTTATTACGTAACACTTTTCTGAGATGTGTTCTTGCTGATAGATTTTATTATTGGTTGAATATATATTAAGATTATCGGAAATCACTTATAAATTAATAAGTGTTATTATAATAAAATATATAAAATTGATAAAACAAATTTTTAGCAATTTAAGTTTTAAAATAATATAATTTAATATAATTTAAAAATTTTTATAGGTAAATTTTATATAAATTATTACCTGAATTTTGTTTTAATTTGTTTTATCTATTTAACTTAATACAATTTGGATATTTTTGATTTAAGCTGGCTTCAACCAAATTTTTATTACATAAATAATTTTTTTATGTATACATAAAATTAAAAACAAGCCTGAAAAATTAAAATTTGCATTCAATTTTTTTAAGATTAAATTAATACATATACACTAGCAATTTGGCAACACTGATCAGAAAAGGAATTGATGACTCATTTTTATCATGCTTATTGCAATGATGTTATTCCATATGATTTAATTTCTGAAAATTAACTTTTTGTTTTTAATTTTAACTTAAATTTGATTATTTTATTATTTCAACAGAATTTCAATATGAATTATAAAAACATATTAATACCCTTTTAATTTCTTCTTTTTTTAAAACTCCAAAATCAATATCCTAAAATGCAGACTTATAAAAATACAGATTATGTTTGTATGTATGTATCATTTTCATATATATACTAATTAAGGGATTATCTTATTTCACTAGGGGAGATTTGGCTGTAATATTTAGTATCATTTTCATTTAAATAATAAGTTATTTAGGATTCTGAAACATAAGTATGGAGATGTCCTTACATTAACTTTTTTTCATCCAACCTTTCTATGAATCTCCATAAA
>WUQG02406409.1:0-16799 GCA_011317285.2 Androctonus mauritanicus | reverse complement strand
AGGCTCACTTCGACACGTATCTCCACAGGTAGATTTAGAGTCTCGTGGCCTAGTAGACGACGCCCCGCTACATCTCCGGCGACTGCTTCCGACCGAATGCCTTGTTGCGTGGTCCGTCTCTGCTCCGGCAACGCCGAGCGTCGCTGCTGTAGCGGCACCTTTCCCGTGCGCGCCATTGGCGGTCGCCCGCTTCACAACAGGTTGGCCGGCTGGGTGGGTCGGAGGGACAGGGGACTCGACTCACTAAGGCCACATGCCTCTACCTGCGACCGTGGTCCGATCGGCGGAGGATTATCCTCCGTCTGACCGGTGTAGTCGGAGGTAAATCCACCGATATTTCCGGCCGGCCAACCCGGAAGGGAGGAGGGAATTCCGAAAGTGCCGGAAGAAGGTGCGGACCGGAGAGCCGAACTAGGAATTTTCTTTCTCCGTATTCCACCCCCCCGTCCCCGGCTTGGATCCGACCAGCCTATTTTAAGTTATGGCAGATTATTGCGTAGGTAATTTCTGTTTAACGGAAACGTCATCCCTCATAAGTTGACAGAAAAGACGAGAAGCGTGTGCCCGATTGACGGAAATAGAAGGAGAAACATCGAGCTTCTAGTCACGAACTATCGACTATTAACGGACGATTGGAAAATACTACTATCGAACGAATTAGCGGTGCTGTATCGGCGCGTTACCACACTAATACCCAGAGCTAGCGTTTAATTCCTGTACCGCCACAACTTAATTGCGATTCCCGATTGACATGTCAGTCATAAAAGAATATTTTCAATTTATTCTTTACTCCTTTTTTTATCCTCGAAGAGAAGTTTAAGTGAAGGGTCTGACGTTTATATTATATATCAACTGATGGAATTGTTCCAGTGCCAGTTTTTTACTCTTGTTAAAACTACGGCCGACGGTTTTTAATTTTTATATTTCTTCCTCCTTTTTAATTTCCGGATCGGAAGTTTTCCATTCTTTTATTAGATATTTTGTTATTGGACGGGTACGGGTGGTGTCGAGTTTATTTGGGCGTCTATTCCTAGTCGTGTCGATCCTTCTCCGTCCAGGTTTTTCTTCGCTATCTACACTGATACGAGAAAATCGGTACTGTATACAGGCAAATGGCAACCGTTTTAAAATATTTCTAATTTTACACCGCCGTAAATTTTTGGTAGGTGGAGTAATTCGTATGGGCGCCAATTTGTGAGTAGATGTGGCCAGTTCGAAAAGGTGGACTAAACAAGCTTCTCTCTGTTTTCTCTCTCTCTCTTTTTTAAGGGGTCTTATTGGAAAGAAGTTTCTTTTAAAGTACTAAAACGAAGAAGGAAACTTAAGCGGGACTGTTTACAGAAGCGAAGACCTATTTCGGGCGACAGTTAAATGAATTTACGTTTAGGATAAACCATCTTGGCACCGTTCTTCTTCCTTTCGTTAAAAACTAATCCCTTTTAAACTCAAATCTGGTAACTGCTACACTTTCGCTCGTTTATTTTTACCGCTGGCTACTCTCGAGGACAGAAAATAGTCGACGTTTGGGTGTAGAAGGCCGGGTAAAAGTTTTTGAAGAAGCTATATTGGCTTTCGGTTTGGATATCGGTCCAAGACACGGGCTCCCATCACGTGACTCCAACCGAGTGAAACGTTTCTGTTCGTCCTTCCACTCTCTTTTTTTATATATATATTTTTTTTTATTTCCAGCTTCTTCGTTCTAGAAACATTTACCCACGATATTTATAACGTTTAAACGACTACAGATTCAATAACGCCACCGAAACGTCGGTACTTGGACCCAAACGAAGCTTTCGTCAATCGAAACGGCGCTAACTTCCGTTTTATCAGTTACCACGGAACGTTCGGTGCAAAAACCTGAACGCGCGCTGTTTTTTCCCCCCTCCATCAACTCCGATTAATCGATCCAAGACTAGATAAAGCCTAAAGTGACCACAAATTCCGCCGATAGAAAGGAAGAGATGAGAAAATAGAATATCGACGACGGATGAAAAATTAAGTTTAGAGAGGAAGATTCTATTCAATCACTTAAAGACGATAACTTGAATTTTTTTTTCTTCTATTATTTAGCATCCATTCTGAACACAATCTGGCCGTATAAACGTATAGTGCCAAAAATATATTTCTATACGAAAATTAAAACAATAAACAACCTCGTCTACTTTAATAAATAAAGCGATTCCAACATTAAGAAACGCCCGAAATGCATAATTTATGCTCGAGGCATTTCTCCTTACAGAATTCTGCTCGGTTGATGAGCTACATGTTCCAAATGGTCGATGGTGATATTTATAATTACAAAAAACCAAAATTTAATGATGATAATCAAAATTATCTTAACAATATTTTTACGTATGGTGAATAGAATGAAAGAAGAGATAGTCAACAACGAAAGAACGACAGTTTTCTGGCTACTGTATCATCATTTCGTAGACGAAAGTTAGCAAACGACAATCTTTAAGCAACTTTGAATCCATTTTAAAACAATTTTTCAAACTGACACCAGAGGGATAGACAAATGTTCGCTCGTAACTCAAATACAGTATCCGGAAGCGAACGAAATTTCGTATTTTTCGGAAATTTTATGTAACATGAAGAGAGATATAATGATTACATCATTCGGCGACGAAAATCCCGAAAGCGGAAGTGATGTCTTCAGAATCGCCACTTCCGCTTCTAAGATTACCAATACAGGAATTCGGTATTCCCGTTCGTAACCGTTCGGATTTTCGAAGTGTTGCCAGTAAGCAATCCGTATAAAAATTCACGACAGCCAATCAATAATTTTAAAATAATCATTTTCTTCAAAAATTGCATAATTAAATTAAAAATCCGAAAACCACAAACTACTATGGTGAGAAAACTACATATACCTAAAAAAGCTTAAATAATTTGCATATTGTAAGCCAATACATATATATTTATGTATATAAATTTTAAAATATTAAATGTCGATCTTTGGTAATCGCTGGCAGATGGCGCCACCGATAAACGTATCGGTTATTGATATTTTTCTCCGTTTTAAATCTAAATTTGTTTTGAATTTCCCGTTAAACGGAATCTTTTTTTTTTTTTTTAACTTCCGGTTGTTACAGAAAACACTTTAATACTATTTACTGATTAAAACTTTGTAGTTTTAAAAAAAAACAACATTCGACATTTAGCCAAGTCGGTAAAATGCTCGTTTAAGTTAGTCACGATTTAATAAAAATGGAGTCGGTCGGAAATCAATTCCTACTCTACCACACATTATTAATACTACTACACTTTCAATAATTTAAGTCATTAAATCATTTATAAGTGATTAGTAAATATTAAATCGTTGAAAAGATTAATCATCCGGTCTCTTCATTAAAGCCAAACTATTTATGGAGAGAAAGAGAGGAGTTCAATCTTCCACCACTCGATTCTATTATTATGGCTCACGTTTGAATGAAAAATCGGCCATCGAGTGCAATAGTCTGTCTGTGTGTGTGTTTATGGTTTATATAGAACATATACAGTATTTTTTTACGAAGTTTTTACTATACCTACTTACAGGCTATGTGATGTCATTATATCGGTCGTTTGCTGGCTACAAATGGTGTTCACTACCTTAACAATTGATAAGAAGAAATCCGAGAAAGAGTATATACCTCTAACACTCAATAATAAAGAAGAGGCACGCCTTAGAAACACATACGATAATGCATTTAATACTTAAAGATTTAGTATTTATATATATCCCACATCCACTGACTAACCGATATTAAATTCAAACCTCAAAGAAAGTAAACAAAATATGGCGGCTAACTAATTCGTGTTGCCAGCCGAAAACAAATAATAAAATACAAATTAAATTAATACGTAAGATGGAGGTTATATTTCATTATACTACATATATAAAGGAGGGAAAAAGGCTATAAAATAACCGCAAAATTGATTGAGGGTTCCAAATATCAAATTTGCAATTTAAACTATTATGCAAATATTAATATATTCTCGTAAAATGAATAACAAATTAGTTTTCACTTCAATGGTGAGATGTATTATGAAGAATTTTATATTAAGAGCATTTGCTGGTTGAATATAATTTATTATTACTACTACTACTATTTTTTTCATCTAAACTGCTAGATAAAATGGTTTATTCATTTGTTACACGTAATGTTTAATTAACTACACAGAATAACTAGAAGTAAACACTTCTTATGGCATCACGAAAATTCGAAATTTTGGGAAAATATCTGAGAGTTTTCTAATAATATATTAATATATATAACCTGTATAATAACTATTTTTCACGTATCGGTAATGGGTTTACTTTCTTGTTTTCTTTATGAATTACATAATTTTTGTTGGCACGTGACGAGAGTAAACAAAGATGGTGGAAGTTTACATACCTATGGTACATTTTTTAAATTTTAGAGATTTTATTTTTAATTTCGATATATTTTTTAAATTGTTAATTTGTATAAGATAAAAAATATATATATATTCGAAAAATTAAAAAAAACTCTATACAAATTTTTAAGTTGGCGTATAGAAAGAAATATTGGGAAGAGAGTCAACACAGTTTAATATATATCCCCCCACTTTAGACAAAATGGCGGCTGCCTGGAAGTTTTTGGAAGGAACAATTAAACGTTACACGATCCTCAGGAATGCCAATAGATGTATAATTTTAATTTACTTACATTTACGTCGCCCAGAAGTGACGATATCGACCTCATTTTTCACATCTTCATAGATTTTTGTATTAATCGGAGATGAGCTCCTGATCAAATCAGGTGCTACATCATCCGATCAATTGTTCACCAAAAGATACTTGGGATGTATGCAACTGACGATTATATTTAGAGTTTGGCTGGCAGATACCACTTTTAAATCCCTGCCAAGTTGCAGGGGAAGGAACTTAACAGTTTCTTTTGTTGAGTAAATTAAACGTTCAAACATCGTCCTAATTTTCCAAATGTACCAGTTTCTTTAACCAAATAAACATCCATGTTTATTACCACAGGGCTTACCAGTGAATGGCCTTATTTTTAGCCATTCCAATGTATATAGTAACATTCAAAAGGTGCATTCTAGTAAATCATTCCTTGCTAAATAACTGCCATCTATGATAACTACTCACAGTTCAAAATTTAAATAATAATAATTTATTTAATCAATTATATTCAAAGTTATGATTATTTTTATTATTATTCGATTTTATATTAATAATATTGATACAATTTCCCTTTTTAATTAATATTCGATAAAGTTGATATTAAATTAGAACAAGTTACAAGATATTTTATTAATTAAAAGTAGTTAAATAACATTTTTTTTTTTTTTTTTTTTTGCTAATAATAAATTATAAAGGTCGGATAAAAAGTTGAATTTATGTGTTTTATCTTAGTTTTTGGTATTAATTTATATTTTTATTAGCTGTGTAATTTTTAAATATTTTTTTTTTATTTTTTAAAAAATTATTTTTGCATAAATTCATTGATAATATTTAACTTTATAATTATGTTTTCACTGGTAAAATAAACTAATAATTAATATTCTGCATTAACTTAAAGGAATACTGTACTGGTCTCTATTTTCTATTATTTTTTTTTAATGATAAAAAGTTTAATATTAAAAAGATAAAATTCGTGAATTGTCAACAGATGGCGTTTAAGTGACGAATATTGACTAACGTGGCTTTTAAATTAATAAAAGAGAGATTCTGTGATTACGAAAATGCGCATAAAATATTAATGCTGATAATGTTACGCATCGATGTTTTCGGAATTACTACAAATAAGAACGATAAATTCCTGTAAATATAAATTTTAAATTAACGATTACAAAAATTAAAAGTTAAAAAGGTACAAGTAACATTAATGGATAAGATTCTACTTTGACTGCCTCTCATTTTCGCGGCGGTACGCGCACATATTAAAATCGATGTTAATGCGCATTTGTACGCATATTAACATCTACTTTATCGAGCACAGGCATTAAGGTGCGCTATAATGCGACTTATTATTCATAAACGCGTCGCATCAGAGTCAGATACGAATTCGCGAGGCAGTCAAAGCAGAATCCTATCCTTTAAATGCATTTAGTTATTAAATTTGTTCTTTATTTACATTATTTGTAGATTTCAACTACATAAAAAAAATTAAATATATTTTGGATTTAATATTTTGAGTCGAATATATTCTTAAATATTTAATTCAAAACAAAATTGCTTAATAAATATAAAAAGGTGTTTTTCTGTCGGCCGGATTGGACGCGTGGAAACGCTTTGGTTTTCCACTCTGGAGGACCCGGTTCGAGTCTTCCAGACTATGGAAGTGTTCGAGTATTCCAGAATGGAAGACCCGGGTTCGAGTCTTCCAGAATAGAAGACCCGGGTTCGAGTCTTCCAGACTATGAAGTGTTCGAGTATTCCAGAATGGAAGATCCGGGTTTGAGTCTTCTAGACTATGGAAGTGTTCGAGTATTCCAGAACAGAAGACCCGGGTTCGAGTCCCACCCCTTAAAAATATTTATCATGGGATCAGAGATCGGTCCGTTGATCCCCGTCCTCCACAATCCGGCCCTTCCACAGACTGCCCACCCCTGCTGACCCTACGCAGGGGTGAGCAACCTGTGGAAGGGTTTGTGTGCGCCCCGTCACTTAGTATTCTAATTGAATGGAAAGTGGCTTTAAAAATAAAAAAAACAAAAGTGTTTTTACGAAACTATTTTTCTATGTTTAAAAAACCGAAGAGGAAAAATTAATTATTTAAATAAAAAAATTGCGCATGTAAATGTTTAAAAGTAGAATGTTAGGAATTCGCGCTTTTTAAACATTTGCTGGCATTTTAATTGACAAGAAGGATTATATAAACTGTCAATAGCACATTTAACCATTATTAATAGCCAAGATTAACATTTAAATATCCGAACGGACTGATGATATCTCTTTAATAAGAATTATATTAGAATTAAATGGCAAGCGGTTAATTGATGACAACAGTAAATGTTCTCTCTTTCCCATCCGTAAACTAATTTTACAACTATTTTAACTACGGTATTTACAAATATATTGGTTTGAACTTCTTTTTTACGAAAATTAATTGAAAGTAAGCACATCTTACATCAGGTTAATCGACCCACATTGAATGTAATAATCATTTAGTGAGCTTTCTACCAGGTAAGATTAATGATTAAGATAGACATTGGTTAAAGCTTATAAAATATTTATCATTCGACACATTCGGCTCTGGATAATTCGGTTAATTCATTCAATACTTTTAATTGAGAAAATGATTAATATCATTTGCGTTACGAATTAAAATTATATACAAAATTTTAAGTTTAGATAAATCGAATTATTATTATTATTTTTTTTTCAACGTTTTAATAAATTATATATATATTTTTAAAATTAAATATTTAAAAAGTAAATAGTTTAATAACAATAAACAATTTCTGTAAATATATATTTTTATTCTTTTTTTACCGTTTAATTTTTAATCATTTCAGCTTAGAAATATTTTACATAAACAATAAAGTAAGAGCATAAAAATGTTATTTTTAAGTTTGGGTCAAACTTCAATTTCTAAACAGAAATTGAATTTCAACATTGACTATTTGGAACAATTCCAACGATCATACGTCTCTCTCAGGTGACAATGTCAGATAATTTTTTTTTTTTTTTTTGTTATTATTGCCTATTGTTAATATCCAAACTCTGACCGAAATTTTGTAATTTTATTTAAAAAAAAAAATTAGTTGTCTAGTAGTAAGAGTTAATGATAATTTGACAGAATACGACCGAGCATCATCAGCAGCACTCTGAGGGAATTAATATTCAGTTTTACTAAAATTACCTAATCAGTAACCGATTATGTGGTCGTCGTTCTAAATCTTGACTAATATACAACAATAACACTAATGACGTCGCGGCGTGGCATTAAAGTCGGTAATTAAAAATGCCTTTGGCAATTTTATGCAAGACAGTTTTCGGAAAATGCCTTTTTTTCACTTCGCGAAATAAATTGTGTTTGGACGTTGGTTGTAGAAGTTTTCTAGGCAATTGCATTATATCTTTTGTTACCTTCTTTAATCGAATTTGATGGATCCATTATTTTTCCGAATTGTTCTTTTTTTTTTTGGAATAGTTTATTCCGAAGGCCCGGTTAATATTTTAAGTATTGTTTTGCAGTTACCAGAAAGATCGTATAGGCTTAGACGGTAATTTAAACTGGTAAAACGTGTCTTCATTTTCAAAAATTGATCCTTTTTTTTACGTATATAAATATAAATGTATTTTTTTTTTCTTTCTTCTCCTAATGGCAAATCCAATATAAATCCTATTGGGCGCGCTGATTACTTATTGTAATGTCGAACGTTTCATTTCATTTGCAGCTGTTCTATCGGGAGTCTCTCGATAAATCAACTCATTGTTTACTACGCTAAATTGAAATTAATTGAAGACAAAATCTGTTTTAAGTCGTAGAATAAGCTCGACGCCATATTGAATTTGATTTATCTAAATCCCGTAAATCGATATTTTAATATATGTTTCATTTAGGATACATTTAATTAATTTTTAACTCCATTCAAACGATCGTTTTCGTGTTTTAATCTGAATAACGTAGTCTGTCGTAACATATTCGGCCATTATTAATTTGAAGAATTATTATAAAACAAAATTTTCGAATTTCCGGCTGACGAAATGGATTTCCACCAATCACCCACCGGATAAAATAAATTTTCAAAACGCGCGTACGGGGTCGAACAACCAATAACAGTTGGCCTCGTCGTTTTTAAAGTTTTAAATTCTTGGTGGAAAACGTCTGCCATCTCTTTTACGTTTCACTTTTCTCCAAAAGTCTAATCACGTGACTGGCGCGGTTAATGGCCATCCAACCTCTCCGAAACGAGATTTAGTCTTTTGTATAATTAGACGAACGATTTTAATCGAATTAAAAGCGTAATTTTAATTAATGTTCCCGCTTGAAGTAATTAAAAATAAATCCGTATCTTTTCCTCTCTCTGGAGATTTGCTAATCAAATTCTCCAAATTTATGAATAAATTCATACACCAGATGGCGTTAACTACACCGCATTGCAGAATAACTCCGGATATAAACAAAAAAACAAAAAAAGTAAACATTCATAAACAGCAAAACAAAAATATTAATATTTATCTTATTTAAATTTATTCGAATGCTTTTTTTTATATTTTTATTATTTTTTTAATTTGTTTTCGACGATATATATATCCTGACAAACTCTAAAGTCCCGTATATCCTTTTTTTTAAATTTTTAAAAAAAATCCGAATTTATTGTCGTGTTAATAGTTTCGAAGATAAAGTTTATGATAATTAGTTGTTTTTATTTGCTTTTCCGCAATGCAGATTGCCGTAAACTGTCAGCCGTCACCTTTTAATTAATAAAAGTGATAAATTATCGAAGGATATGCAAACTTATCCTCTCGAAATCTGTCTTAAAAAATCTGCTGTCGGAGCAATACATATTTATTATCGTAATCTTAAAGTTTTGATTAATTTCGTGACGATTCTAAGTAATTTACACGCGTAAATAATACCGAAGTCTATCGTGTAGGGAAATCGTCATATTGACCAAATCATAATAATATAATTGCGTAAATATTGCGGTAGTTATTATACGCCATCATGCTACGATCGTACCTGCGCCATCTGTGGGAAATTTCTCTTACTAGATATTATTGTTTAAAAATTTATTTTAAATATTTTAGGAATTAAAAAAAAAGCTATTTATTAAAATAATTTCTATTTTGAAAATTTTAATATATTTTTATTTAAAATAATAAAAATATAAATTAATCGTTTTTTTTTTATTTAGAAGTTGTTATCATTTTAATAATAAAATGTAGCGGTAATCAATAAAAATATTGCAGGTGGCGCCATCTGCAGTCAAAACTTAACATTAATCCGTAGTATATATTGTAAATAGGATCTCTCACCTCGGAATGCAATTTTTGACAACTTCCGTTTCCACGACGACGGGACTCGGCGGAGGAGCTGGTGGAATCGCATTTTCTTGGTAGCCGATAAGATAGAATCCGTTAGCGGTTAGTCTATCGTAGTAATTTTTCGAATTGAGTTTGTTCTTCCTGGAAAGTCTCTTGGCCGTTTCGCGAAACTTGATGTCGTTTTCTCGCTTAAAATTTCTGAAATGTTGTAGAGGCATGGTGTTTCACGTTATCATGTTGAATGTATTAATAAGGAAGAAAAATATTAACCGTGCAACAGATGGTTAGCTTTATCACTATTGGATTTAGCCACATAACTCGCATGTGACGTTTAAAAGTTATTATCTCCGTCCGTCTGTTTATTTATTTATTAATAAATGCGAAAAAGAGGATTTTAAAAAGGTACTATACTAAGTTTGGTTTCATTTTATTAGAAATAAGCATATTCTCAACACATATTCCCTTTAATATATATATATATATATATGATAGAAAGATGCGAGGAGAAGAATTTTCGCATCCATTCTACCAACGGGATTTTTCACTCTCATGGCAACTATTAAATTAAAACCTTGGTTAAAACTGATGCAGTATTTAAAATATGTTTGTTTTTTATACATTATACTGTATTTAAACGCTTACAAAAAAATTAATTCGGTTCAGCACGTGAATACAATTATAATAATAAAAATATCAATAAAAATGTTATCATATTTGTTGTTATATGAGCTGGCAACGGCGGACAGTTATTGTATGAGCTGGCAACATGTTACAATAGTCGGAACATGTGCCGTCCTTGTTCGTCCTGTTATGGAGTGTCGACAACGTGGTCCGTTAATTCTTTGTTTTTTAATGTTATTTAAATAAATTTATTTTAGAACTTACCAGTCTCTGTTATCAAAAACAAATCAACAATATTAATAAAGTCAAATTATTTTATTATTTTTAAATAGAGCAAATTATTATCGGTTTTATGATATATTTTCCAAAAATATTTAATTAAATATATCTAAGCGTTAAATAATTCTTCGAATAAATTTGGCCCATCCAAATAATCCGTGTTGCATTTTGAAAGGAAACGTTTCTGGAAGTTTGGAGATTGTGAAAATGGAAAGAAATGTGATTTCTGTCTATTCTGTGTTTAATTTAAATCGCACACCATTACATAGAAATAGAGCGCATCAATCAGCTCTGATCTATAACGTTCCACTTCATCTTAAAAGCATTCAACAAGATTAAAAGTTGGTTGTCACTAGTGCGGTTTCAGCGCTGAAAACCGCCTTCTGACGTCATTCCACGCGATCTGAGAGCGATTTGAGATGCGGATTTTCGGCGGCGGTTCGAGTCGAAGCAGCTTCAACTTCAACCGTCGCATTCTACTTTTCGACCAATAGAGATGTTCCACAATTTTACATCGGATTGCTTGTTCGGTAATTGATAACGTAAAACATTACATCATAATCGTACAGTATAAAATGATCAAAATGTCTTCAGTCTATGACTACTGAAATATGGGAAGTCTACAATTTTCTCAAAATGCACTTTAATAATAATGTACCACATTAGCGTGAATTGCCGAATGGTTTTTCGGTGGCTGAAAATTTAAAGTGATAAAATACCGCTACAGCGCTAATGAGAACCAACCTTTAAGATCAGGCTTTTGGACAAATCAGTCAATCTTTGAATTTCATATTTTTCAAACAAAAACTTACACTATCATATATTTGAGCGATAGTTTCATCAAACTGAAACATAAAGAGCTGAGCCCAATAGTTGTTTAAAATAATAGTATAAGTATCCGAGATATTAATTCTAACTTTTACAACTAACAGTTTAGTTCAAACTATGTGAAACAGATCCATACATCGAATTTCCTCATTAAATTCACAGTTAAATCGACTCATTCTGGCAGATGATGTTTATATGACATTCTTCACACACATAATTATTGGACCTCAATGAATTTTTGTCAACAGATGACACCACTTTTCGATCTTTTGCCTAAGTTCGAGCCGAAAACAATCTGCCACAAGCTGTCCACACATGGAAAATCAGATGGATTGAGAATGAGAATGGAGACGTTGAAGCTGGATTTGTCAGAGAATGGGGTTCGATGGACCGAATCCTCATCTCCCGGATAAATTTTTCAACGAATGGAATCCGAAATCGAATCCTAGTTTTCTGGATGAAAGCAGAAGTGTTCCATTCAGCTAATCTAGCAAACTGGACCTGAACATTGTATAGTACTGAGTGGTCACTCTTCAAAACTTGTGTGTCAAAGTCCAATCAACATTATACTGTAAACATCATTCAATATCAATTGATGTGATGAATTTTTGCTTTCTGGTGAAACAAACAAATTGCCAATCTAACAGTACGAAAAACTTTGCACCCTGGATTCAGTAAGCGCTAACTGGACTGGATACATGAACATACCCAACTAATCGATATGTAAGAACTTCTCATATACTAAACCTAACTCAGAGATGATATTCTCTGACTTCTTCGATTAAAACTCGTTTACGTCTTCTCATGTCATTTTAAATTTAGTGACATCACTAAAATGTCATCATCATCTGGTAACCCGATTGGATAAATCCACAGTCGCCGTCATCAGCAGAAAGTTAAATCTCTCAGACCGGTTACTAGCACGGTCTTTCCGGCTATCGGCTCTAGTTGTTGCTGCCGACGGCCGGAAAACCGGGACCGGTCAAACCGGCCACGGTAGTTCTACTCCGCGCCTAGCCCAAGGAACTTGGCCTAGTCCAATGCGGCACTGTCCGTTGCGCAGTTCCACTGTAGTTTATATACAGATTGCGCTAGTCGTAGCATGTTCGTAGTGCTTATCGTGTTTACTCTGCCTGTTTAAATATTTAGACGTTATAATTAAAGACAAAATTTTGAATTATACCAAACTGTATAATTTTATCGACGATAAACAATATTTTTTCATTTTTAATTTTATTTTAATTTTTATCATAATTTTGCTATTTTATCCAAATAAGTATACACTGTATTTACAGTGGTGTACGCCTATTTCGAAAGATACACTAGTCGCCACTGGATACAATATTTAAGACAAGAGGTTTATTCATGTACAGATACCCAGATATATTACATTCAGATGTATTAATAATGAACAAATCGATTTTACAGGTTTTACAGGTTTGCCTAAACGTATCAAATATTCAGTTTCGTTGTCAACATTACATTGCTAAAACATCGAATTCTCTATATAAATGAATTATTTAGACAGGAAATCGATGCTACCTGTATATGTATATTGCCATAATAAACATGAATGCCATAGTAACATGAAACTTTCTTCATTATCATACATACACTCGCTCGTCAGAAAAAAACACAAATATAAAAAGACACACAATCATATTCAATAATTCTCTTCATTATTTTTCGTATCTTATTTTCCTAACTGACGATGTCATAGATTTGAGTACTCCTCCAACTTAAAAAAATTTTTTCTCTGATTTTTTAGTTTAATTAAAAAAAGCCTAAGATAGTAGAAAATAGCAATATTCTAGTATTTTGCTGTACATTCCTTAATTCCAGATAAACATTTAGATTTATTTAGATAAATATTTTCATCGTCTAAGAACTATGCTAAGAACTAGATACTGTATATCTCTTACATTTTATAACAAAACGCATCTCCAAATATATTAATATTACAGTTTTTATTTTTCGAATAATTAGGTGTAACCATTTCATGTTTTATAAAAATATTTTTAATCACAAAAATATAAAAACACTAACCATTTTAACTGCGTGACATCACAATATACATTACTCCGTCATCCCTACGTCATTGTCACAAATCAACTACCACCTTAATAGCGTGACATAGTTTATGGATGTTTCCTCACTCGACCTTTTACATTATTAAAATCAAAAATAATGATTTTATGCATGTTTTTGCTGAAAATTCAAAATGATCAGTTTCGAATTTATCCAAAATGATCGATATAATAAGTGAAAGAAAGATATTTCAGTCTCAAATAGGAGCAACACGATTGATTCCGTAAAGGATATCATTATTGTGTATATATTTCATTTAGACTGGATAATATTTAACAGAGATATTAGCCAAAAATAAGTGGAATATCTTCAGTATTATTGAACTGATGGTATTGAACTGGTATTGTTCTTTAGTATGGTTTAATAATATAAGTTTTATTCAAATTGGATAAAAAACAAGCGCGCTATGGTAGTAATGGATGGACACCAAACCAATAAACCTAATTACTCATATATCCTTTTATTCCATTTAGGAATGGAGAGGATGAGATATAAAAAATTATCGATCGACATTTTGTGGAAAGTACAATAAATCAAATTTATGGTTTAACTTATTTCAAATTTTATGAAAATCAGCTACTGCGCTCAGCGCCGGTTTTCGGCTATTAACCGTCTATGTGCAACAGATTTTTGACCCCCCAATGCGGATGGCAAGTAGATTCAAACCTAACACAACCCATGGGAGCCTAATAAAATGCTTTTATGAATTTCATATAGCTGACAGGGATTAAAAAAAAATCCATAAAAACATTAGATATATTTATTTTAATTTCATTCGAATCAGAAGTGTACAAGACATCAAACAGAAATATAATTATTTTTGGACTATTAAAATTGAAATTTTTTGAGATTTTGAAGTTTTTTCTAGGATACGATCTAACTGCTACCTTAATGATAAATTTAAAGTTAACATAGAGGTTAGGACTTGGAAATATCAATTATTCACTCTCAATATCGAGGATATTACCTGGTATACATACAGTTCTATATAAGGAAGTTAAACAGAAGATAATACGATAAAAAAAAATCACGTAACAGTTTTACAATAATATTTTCCACCAAAGAAATCGATGATGATGATATCATCCACGGATCGATCCGAAAGATTATGCCATCCATTTAGAATAATTTTTATTATAGAAAGAGAGATTACGACTTATTAGGAGACTTAGAAACTGAAAGAATTTAACGAGAATTGAAGAATATCAGAAATAGAAGAACTTTTTTATTCATTTATTCATATTAATTATTTTCTTTCAGTAACGGAAAGGAACGTAACTATTAATAGGCCTTTAGAAAATATTTGTTTAAATATAATCTGATATCTAAATCATATAACATTATTTGTAACTATAAAATGAAGTTTAATCAAAATTTCTGCTACTAGAAACTGCCTGAACTGATTATTTCTAATGTTATTTTGGTCATTACAAACCTTAAACTACGTTAAACGAAGTGGGAAGTACTTTAATCATATATTTCTAACGCACGAATAAATATAGTCAACGAAAACTCGTGTTTTCTCGAATTGTTATTACAAAACCTGAAAGTTTAAACATCAAAAAAAAATTACCAGAATGATTTTAATACAGAAAATAAGGCGATTCAGGCATCGCGGGCCGGTGGCGCAACGGTAGCGCGTCTGACTCCAGATCAGAAGGTTGCGTGTTCGAATCACGTCCGGCTCATTTTTTTTCACAATTTTATTTATCCCAATAAATTGAATTCGGAAAAATAAACTGATCGTTTATCGATTTTATACTCGAATTCCTTAACGGTTTAATATTTTTTATTTCGCTATTATTCAAAGCAATTACTGAAAAAATCATTTATAGCTTTTAAAGTTGATAGTTTTTAAATATATTGAAAAAAAAAATTAAAATTGTTTAATAAGTTTAATCAGACAATTTATACGGTAAAATTTTTGTAAATAGATTTATTTTTTGGCTATTTATCTTTTTATACGTGATCTAACTAGATCATATTGAAGTTACGCTTGCTTAATGTTGATCTTTCTCCTTATATTATTCTTGGTTTTTGCTATAAAAGCGTTAGTTAAGCGAAAAGGAAATAAAACACATAATAATAAATTGAGAATTCTAGATACTTTAGTAAAGAAAAAAACAACAAATACGCCTATTTCTAGAATATATTAGCTTAAAAACATTTTAAATGATTGGTTTGATAGTCAACAAACTATCGTTGTTGGAAGAAATTTCTCCTCACCAGTCAGTTAAAAATAGGCTATCGATTTCCGTTGTTGAAATTTAAAAATATCAATTCTATAATTATATTTGCTCTTATAAAAATTTTTAATTGATAATATCTTCCTACACATTTCGAAAATGTTAGATAATTATTTGATGAATGTTTAAAATAAATATTTAAGTTTAAAACACGTTACTTATATTTTTTCATAGACCACCAATTTGGATACGAATTAAACTAGTCGATCACTTTTTATATCAGTTTCTTATTTCTAAAGGTAATTTTCTACATAGTTTATACACCTTTAGCATTAATTGCCAAGTCTATCGTGAACAGAAATGTAGGGTTTTAAATTAGAAGAGCTAAAATGCGAGATAACTTTCCTTCGAAATAATTTGCTGCAAATAATTATTCATTAGCGTGGAAAGTGCGATAACGGAGAAACACGTTTATTGTAGATGCCAAAACTTATCAAGATTAAAACTGGACATCAGTATAATAAATTTAAATTCAACTGACCATAAGAAATTTTTGACAGAAATATAATGCAAGCTTATTATTTAAAGTTTTCCATCTTTAAATATTTTTCGAATTTTTATTTAATATTCAGGATGTTCGACTAAAATATGGTTTACAGTATATACTTAATTAAAAAACTTCATAAAAATAATATTAAATGAGATAAAGTTCGAATATTTTCACTGTATTCGATTTATTTAGTCTGTATTCCTGTTCCTATATTGCTATAGATCAGGGCTGTAACCATCGTTATTAGAGATACGGAGGGCCGCAGCTACAAAAAAAGAGG
>WUQG02406398.1:0-16799 GCA_011317285.2 Androctonus mauritanicus | reverse complement strand
TAAGCCGAAACAAGCACTAACTCCCCCTGGCGAATAAATTTATTCGCCAGGGGGAGTTAGTGCTTGTTTCGGCTTACGTTTGAAAGTCCATACACTGGATCCTTTCTTTATCTATCACTGACTGCTGTTAATGGTGGAATATTAATTTGAAAATATTTTAATATAAACTGATTAAAATTTCTTTAATCTGATTTGCTTTTATTGATTTATTACTTGTTTTGTTTATTTTATAGAAATATTTGAACAAAATAAATAGCCTCCATATACACATGCATGCATATATATATAGAGTGCCATAATTAAAGAAAAAGTGTTTAGAGCCTGATAGCCAAGAATTCTATTGGGCCAAATTCAACCAAATTTGATATACATATTTTCCAGTCTGTGGGAATTTAATTTTGATAAAGAAAATAAATAGTTCCAAAATGCATCACCAGGGAGAAATATTATCAAAATAACAGTAATGCTTCTGTTGTACTCTGATTATTCCAGATGGTGAAGGGCTTGTGGAAAGGCCTCATGACTATTAGCAGTTTGTGAAAAATGATCTCATGCTTCAAAAAAACAGATTTTTACAATTACAATCAGGACAAGGATGCAAACCAATATCAAATGAAGAACTTAAGCATGTTGAAACTGCTATAATGGAAATTATGAATACTGCGCATGGATGTAGCAGTGTTTGGCAATATCAAGGCAACTGAATATGCCATATTTAACTGTGTGAAAAATTTGCACAAAGTGTTTAAATTTTTCCCTTTCAAGATGACCTAAGTCTAACAACTGCTTCCAAACGATGTGGAAAGTCACTTGGTTTCCATATTTTTTCTCATCTGTTCCTAGCTCAGATGGAAATGGACAATGCATGGCTTTGAAACATCCTATGAAATGATGAGATCCATTTTTATCTCAATGACTGTCAATATATACAATTGTTGGATTTGGGCTACTGAGAATCTTTATATATATGAGCAGATTCCCTTGCATCCACTAAAAGACACAATGTTATATGATTTTACTGGCTTGTTCATAATTGGTCTGTGTATTTTTAAAGAATCTAAACCAGCAGGGCCAGTGACTTGTTTTGTCACTGCTGGGAGATATCGACCAATGCTGCCCAATTTTGTTATTCCACAACTTCAATAGCATGGATGTCTTGACATGATCATGTATATACAAGATAGAGCACCCTCTCACATAGGATTGACAGTGCAGTGAGTCCTAATACAGCATTTCACCAAAGATTGAATAATTAATTAAGCATTCCCTATGAAATGGCTAGCTTGTTTGCCTGATCTCACTCCTTGTGACTTTAGGGGTATTTAAAAATCTTGGTTTACCAAGGACAAGTGAACAATTTAGCAACTCTGAATAATGCTTGAATTGAATAGGTGGAGATTTGCTGCATTCTGCAGTGGAAAATACTACTCACAGAATGCAGTTTTTGGAAAATGTGCAAAGGAACATATTGGGCATATCTGTAATTGAATCAGAATAAAAACTATTGCCAGTTGTGACCTTCTGTTTTCTTTATCATGTCTTCTTAACTCTGCATGCAGCTTCATTTTTCCTTGATAGCATATTTTGGAACTATTTCTTTTCTTTATTGAAATCAAATTCCCATAATTTCTGTAAACTATGTACACCAAATTTGGTTGAGTTTGACCCAATAGATTTTTGGTTATCAGGCTCTAAACATCTCTTTAATTATGGCTACCCTGTATATCATACTGGAAGAAATTATATAAACAGAACATTCTTTAAAACTCTATGTTACTTTTAAAAACTATTACAGAGTACTATATTTTAATCTTTTGCCAAACATAGAAGAGTTTAAAAATTGTAAATAATATGCATAAACAGATTTAGTGAATTTGAAAATTCATTTAATCAAAAATGATAAAGTTTTGGAAATTTAATTAAAATCCAGTATCGGATAATAAAAAAATAAAATTAATTATTATATATTCTCAAGTATAAATTTTAATTTGCATAATGCATCCTTTCTTTATTAATTTGAAAAGGAAATAAAATGTTTACTCATTTATAAATATAAAAGTATTAATAATTGGCATCCCATTCACGTTGTGTGTTAGCATTATAGTAAATCTAAATTATACATGATATTCTAAATTACAAAAATATTTTCTTATTTATTTGATATAATTGATTCCATTTATAAATAAAGATATCCATATGAAATTACAAAAGAATTAATGAATGTATTTAACTAGTATATGATAGAAAGATGGAAGTATTTATGGCATTTTATATAGAATAAAAAAAATGATTTGTATTGATGTAAGATGAAAGAATTTTCAGATCGTTTTGAACATTTGTATAGATACGCTTGATTATTTTGTTGTACTTCAGATGTTACTTCTTCAGTCTCATGTGATTTTCATTAAGTATGGGTGTTTGCAATTGAATATTTATGATTACAATTTTCAGAATAGAATATTTCCATAATGATAGATAGATATAATGGATTAGCAATGAAACCTTTAAGTTATCTGAAGGAGTTTTGCTATCAAATCTTCATGCTGGATATATAGTGGCAAAATAATTATGAGATAATTATGTGCTGTCCAGACTTGTAATGGAGTTAACTAAAATGGGTGGAAATCAATGAATAAGACATTACTGGTGTGATATAAGGTCAGAAATCAATACCAAACCCTTCTAGTAGAAGGTAGAGATTTCATACTATTCAACCAGTCAACTCAGAAGTGATGATTTTTCTCCCATGAGCTCATACAAGTTTTTTCTTCGAATTAATAACATATGACAACAATATAAACATATTTTAATGCAGATTCCAAAATCTTTGTTTTTACACTTCTTTCAAAGTTATGCAGTTTAAAATGTAAAAATACAAATTAGATTTCAATTTTTGTTATTAAGTAGGAGATAATTACAGTAGACTTCCAATTAACCAATGTAGTCAGGAAAGTAATTTCCTTGAATAATCTGCAAAATGTGTAAATATATAAAAATTATGAAGAATATGCACTTAATATAAAAAATAAATAAAATATATATTTATATATATATATTTAAATATACTATTATTTATTGAAATAAACAAGAAATTTGTTTATTTGGAGTAATGAACTTCTTACAAATTGCCAAATATAAATTAAGCCAGTAGTATTCAAACTTTTTGTGTCTGCATCCCCCTTTTTTCATATAATAATTGATATGCCCCTTATTCTCATATCAGTCTAATTTTATAAATATTTTTTACTTACAATTCAATACTACAAAACAATATACCATATTTTGTATAATTAAAGTTCTTATGCATAAAAAAATATAAATTTGTTTTGGTATAATAATTTTTAATACAATTATCTATAACATATACGTATAATTCAGCACAATTGAGCAGACCATCAGAGTTCTCATGAAGAATATTTATTATGAGAACTCTGATGCTCAATTGTGCTGAATTATACATATATGTTATAGATAATTGCCGAAAAGAGCAGTAAAGTACATATATGTTAATAAGTTAATTATTTAATACAATTAAACAAATCTTATAAAAAAATGAAAAATAGAATACATGTTTAATATAACATAATATTTAATGCAATGGGTGGGCTTGTTTTTCAGCACAAATTCTCTCAAATTGGATGATATCACTACTTGCAATTCTTTTTTCAATCATTAAATGAGATCAATATTTTGTCTTTAAAACAGATACAGCAGAAAGTTTCTAGATAATATGTATGTGCTATATAACTCGTTTTGCTGATTCATTTTTTCAATAGCAATTTGAATTTATTTTTTGCTTGTTTGTCTCAAAAATGATGTTTTTGTTAATTCTTATGCTCCCCCTTGCCACAGACTTATATCCCCTAATGGGGCATGCCCCACATTTTGGAAAACACTGAATTAAGGAATAACATCTTGTGAATTTATAAAATTATATTCTTTTTACATATTATTAGCTTTAATATAAGAAAAAGTCAATAATAAAAGTAGATGTTTAAAATAAAAATTGAAAATACTAATTATTTTAATTACATTTTTTACTGAAATCCTCCATCTTGATTATGGTTCTAACATTATTAAACACTGCCTATATTAACAATGCATTTTCTGCTGTATCATTTAAGTTTTTTACATATGGTAATTATAAAATATAATTTTATACTGTGATTAATATTTATAAAATTGATTTTATTTTTATTTGAAATGAATTATGTTCAGGAAAATATAATGTTTTCTTCATGATGTACATATAGTACTTCATGAAGAAAACATGACAGTGGAGTGGAATTTAAATCCCACTGTCATAAGTCAAGAAAACTTGACTTATGACAGTGGAATTTAAATCCAAACTCTGCTATTGTAAGTCAGAACAGTTGGAAGTTGAAAATTCCCAAGATTTATGAATTTCTCACTTCTAATGTTTAATAGAACACTATACATTATCTTAATGAACATAAAGAACATAAAAATACACAATCACACACAAAAAAGGATGCTTCTGGTATTTCTTATCATTAGCTCAGGAACTTGAACCCATTGAATTATATTTACCAATTGCAGAATTAACAGTTTTCATTACCATTGTGTGTTGTAAGTTGAGGACTACCTGTATTCATAACAAGCAGTTTATATGTAGCATAAAATTCTGTTTATCACATAATATTTAATGTTATTTTTGATTATTTTTAATGATAAATAAATAATACTTCGTATTTACAAAAATACAATACAATCAAAAGGCATAGAGTGAGGTTACTGATCTATGCTTTAAGCAATCATGCTGATTAGCTACATTTTCATTACACAGCAAACCTAAGGAAAATTTGCCACAGCAAATTTTCCTTAGGTTTTGTTTCTCTATTCAATTTATGCTTCTGTGGAGATTCAAAATAATGGAAAAATTTTCATCTAATATTTCTCTACATTTAAATAGTGGCTATAAAATCAAGACAGGAAAATTGCATAATTTTTTCACTTAATTTCTTTTCTAAATCTTGATATGAAAATTATATAAGGAAAATAAATATGGTAATTCAGTAGATAATTACCATATTCCTGTTAAGAATATGAATTTTGTAAAGATTGTATGACATAATTTATGATTTAATATGCAGTTATTTCTATGTTTAATGCTATAATATAAATAATTAATCATAAGAATAACTTGTAATTTTATTTACAGTGGAGAGCAATTTATTGCAATATTTGTATTTTTAATTTGAATATAATTTTGATAACCAATTATTTAAAATATAATAAAGAAACTGATCTTTCAGGTTAAATCTAACTTGTAAGATAAAATATTTATATTAAACATCATTTGCAAATATCTGATTAGTTCCAGTTAATTCACACTCTAGATAATCGAAGTTTATAGTATCTGCAAAATTATTCTGGCAAGGCTAGGCATTAACTTTATTAGTCTATAAAATTTTTATGATGAATAATGAATAACAAACATGAGAAAGTTAAAACTAATCATATTTAGAAACTCAGCATCATCTGATTTTTTGTGTATATATTGTATTTTTTGAACTTCTTTATTTTTAGATTTTTGGTACAAATATTAATTTTTATAATTTAATATTTTTTATTAATAATTTAATAAATTTGTTTTTCTGATATAAAATTTTATGAATAATTTCAGAAATTTGATCCACATAAAAATTTCATAATTTTTTTTTTTTTAAATGTCCATTTACATGTTTATTGCAAAAATAATCAAATAAATTAAAATTTGCCAATTAAAGATACATAGCATAATTGTTTATAAAAATATTTTTTTAATTTATATATTTTTGGTAGGATTATATAAATTAATTAATAGAAGAAAATTCAATTTTATCATAATTTTTATATTATCATTATTATGTGGAGACCCTAGAGAGACTGACTCGGATCTCATTTGTTGTTATAAATGGTTGAGGCAGAGTTCTTATGGGCCTTTATAGGATACAAATGCTGTCAATTTTGACACCAGACTTATTATAGAGGCATGTCCTTTCTAGTTGTCTGTCTGCTGGTTGGAATCAGTAGACTATTTGAGCAGGTTCCACAGCAAGAATGTGAGAATGTCAGATGATACATATTGGCAACTGAAATAACACAACTTAGAACACTGAAAACATGCATTTATTTGGTACTGTCACAAAAAGAGAGATTTTTATAACAAACTTTATGCTAATCATATAGAGCAGAGATAGGTAACATGCTTGTAAATCACCATATGTAGCGATTTTGACTGTGGCATATTTTTATTTATTTTCCTACTAATAATGAAAATTAATTCTTTTTATGTTAAAAATGGAAAAAATTAGGGATTATTCTTATTGTCCCACCAAACAAATTAGATTATGTGATATTAATGCAATTTTGCAGTTATTATTATAATTTTTAACTGTGGTGAATTGAAAATTTCATTTGCCACACATGTGGCAACTTTAAAAAACATGTTGCCCACCTCTGATGTAGAACATTGATAATGATATATTTTTTCTTGACAAATTATAGAGAAACTTCGTAGTTAGTTAGGTTAGTCTAATAGCATTTAAGACTGTTGGTCTCTTCTTTGCTGTAGATTCTGCCATCCAGTTTCCAAGTATAGGGTTTCAATATCTTATGTATAATCTGGAAAACTGATGACACAAGCACAGTCTTCTTTTTGAAAGCTTCTTTCTTCCTTTCTTGTTTATTTTTTTTTGCTGAAAAAAATGGCAGTTTCTGATCACCTTTACCTTTTATGAGCTGAGCTTCTCCAGCCTCTTTCAGAGTCAAAATGTCAATTGTTCTACCTCCCAGAGCTGAACTTCTCATTTTTCATTCCTTTGCAGACATTTATAAAATTCTACTTCTCTCTCTCTCTCTTTTTTTTTATTTATCATTTAGTTAATGATAGTAATATTAGACTGGTTTCTTCTTTTCTGTTTATTGATATTTCTTTGGCAAAATGGCTCACCTTTCCAGACTTTGGTAGTTATATTTGATCTGTCCTGTTCATTAGTTGATCTGATGTTTATGTTTCAGCTGAAACTCAATCAGCTGAAAGAGATGTATTTATCACTTCAAACATGAGGGATTGCTCCTTTGTTTATAAATTTTTTTGTTTCTGCCATTTTTCATGTTTAGAAGCCCATGCCATTGTAAAAAAAATTAATTAATTTTTACAATGGCATGGACTGGATTCCCACAATTGTCATCAAATTATCATTATCAGAATTTTATATGAATTAAGTTAGCTTTTAAAGATATTCTCAAAGACATTTATTGTTATCAAAAAAAAAAAAAACAGAATTGCAATTTCTGTATCTTTTTATTTACATCAATCTTCACTATAAAGTTTCTAATAAATTTATTTTATTGATTTTCTGATGCTTTAACATTAGAATAACAAAACATTATGATATGATGATTTTCTTTTATAACAATTGTATATATTCAAATTGAAAGATTTGTTATATTTAAATATTAAAATATCTTAAAATTAGACATAAATTTAATTACAACTAGCTAATTAGCAAGAATTAATATTCTCAAAGAAAAATTACTTTATTGAATACAAAGTAGCACTTTTGGAATTCTTTGATTCCATCTTTAGCTTTATACAACAAATATAATTCTGTTCCAATTCGTTAACATTTAATATTAAATTAAACATAATTATTATAGTAACAAAAATGCATTCAGCAGTAAATACATTTTCTTATTTAATTTTCCAAAAATTTTTTAAATTAAATTATATTACAATATTGTGGGTTAAACCACTTGCTTCCATATAACTTAGTTCTCAAAAAATAGCACTATATGCAAGTAACTATTTTATCCTGTAAAACGTTTCTGGACCCAAGTTTGGTCCTTCATCAGTACATATAACTGAAGAACTTTTATCTTTTAAGAACAAAGAATAATTCTTTGTTCTTAAGAGATTAAGTTCTTCAGTTATAACTTATATGTACTGATGAGGGACCACACTTGGGTCTGAAAACGTTTTACGGAATAAAACAGTTACTTGCATATAGTGCTATTTTTTGAGAACTAAATTATATTACATAAGTGTTGTCCTTTATCAAAACACTGTTGAGCAGACCTAAAACATTCAAATTCATAAAGGTTTTTTTATTAATATGAGAAGTGCTTTCGGCTTCATTTGCCATCATCAGCCTGAATACAAACATACAAAGAATACATTTTGTTTGAATTTGTTTGTTTCGGGCTGATGATGGCAAATGAAGCCGAAAGCGCTTCTCGTATTAATAAAAAAACCTTTATGAATTTGAATGTTTTAGGTCTGCTCAACAGTGCTTTGATAAAGAACAACACTTATGTAATTACCGCAAAGATCAGTAAGTGATTAGCTATAATTTTAAATTATATTACATACAATAATGCTAATATTTCATAAATCTTCAGTAAATTGTTAATTTAGACAAAACTTCCAGGCACTACTCAATTCTCTTGGATCTAAAATGTTGATAGGTTTTAATTGGTTGTTTTTTCTTTTTTTAATATAGCAATGTTTTAATATGTTTAATTTAATTTTAAATGTTAATAAATTGGAACAAAATTATATTTGTTGTATAAAGCTTAAGATGGAATCTAAGAATTCCAAAGTGCTACTTTGTATTCAATAAAGTAATTTTTCTTTGAGAATATTAATTCCTGCTAATTGGGTAGTTGTAATTAAGTAAGAATAAGCAGTGAAAAACTTTGGGATTAGACACAAAACTCTCAAATTAATGATATGGTAATTTTGGCCACACAACTAAAAATATACAATAATAATTAATTATTATATTAAATAAATAAATAAAAATTGCAATAATCAAATATTTTATTTTTAAATTATAAAAAAATAATTTTTTATGGCTCCATTGTGTGGCCCCTCTTGTGTAGCACACAAAATGAACAACGGATAGGAGCTCCTCTTTGTCTTTATAACTTAACTGGTTTCTAAATTACCAACAATTTGAGCTGTTGTAAGTTCAAATTTTATATTTTCTATTGATCTAATGTTATAAATAGTAGTTCTATTTCTGATAACCATTTTCATACATTCTAAAAATAGTAAAATTGGCTGTGAAAATAAAAGGACATTCAATGGAATTAATATATACTTTTACAATAATTTATTATCTAGAAATAAATATTTACTCTGAAAATATATGGAAAAAAATAATCTAAAATTATACAAAAGTGATTATAAAATGAAAAAAATGGGAAAGAATGCACAGTGACACTGCCAAAAATTTAACAAGGAGAATACAATTAAAAAGATTAAGAAATCACAAATGCTGTTTAAATTAAACTATAACTCAAAAATACCAAAAATTGCATGTGATATATTTTATTGATTACGACTAGTATAAACCAGTCAAATCTATAATATAAATAATAATCATTTAAAATCGCTGAACACATGAATATTAGTAAGAAGTGCAGTTGCTCTCTTGACCCCCTAACTGTGCCATTGAGAGCACATACAAATTCAATATTTATTCACCAAACTGCTGAGTAGCTAAATTTACTGATTACAGAAGCAGTCAGTAAGTTTAGCTAATATGTCATTTCCTGTTTTGGAATAATACATGAAATCTGTGATATAAATGTCATTGTAAATGGGACTATAGATATAAGTTTGGGATTTTAAAGGCTGTATCAGATGAAAATAATGATTTTAAATGTTAGGATCATATGCTGAGGTCTAAAGGGTTGTCTTATATATAGCTATTCCTTTAGTTATAAATTTTCACATATGCATGCATATTATTTTATTTTCAAATCTTAAAAAGGATTTAAAAATTGTACGAGAATCTTAAACATCATGAAAATGTAATGGTCTAGCAACAAACATATTTTAAAATAATTTAATGATTTAACATAATATTGCAACATTTCAAGATAACTGAGCTTCTTCTAAAAATTATCACATTAAAAATGAGCATTTATATTCAAATTTCTGAAATTAAAAACTTAATTGGTCAAATAATAAGAAGATATACCAATATTACAGAATATAATATATACAATTTATTATTTGGTAGTTCTAGATCGAGTATAAGAGTAAGTTTCGAGTTACAAACAAAATTTACTAATGCATTATGTTTTTAAGTAAAGGAATATTTATATATTGAAAGAAATTAATTATTTACAAAATTTTTAATAAAGTGAAGGCATCAAAAGCAGTTTCAAATTGATTGTAATTGTTCTAATATATTCTTAAATAATGCCTAGTAATAGATATTTCAAATTATTGATTGCTAGATTAAAGAAATTCAGTGAACAACAGTAAAAGTAATACAAAATTTTAATTTTACACAATATAAAAAATTTTCTTGCATGAATGAATTTTAATGAATTTTCATAAAATAGTGTAAAATTGCAGAAATTCTTCTATATATAAATAGAAAATATTTAGAAATTTATTTTATCTGAAAAATTCACTGAAATTCATGCATAAACAAGACTGTGTTTGGCAAGATTATATACAGTCAGAGTTTACTGTATAATTATCATACAATAAATAAAATATTAAATTTCATTGTATATTTGTTAAAATATAAAGGTTGCTAATTATGATTTAATTTTGATGAAATATCTTTATCAAAAATAATGTAAAATTTTCTTAAATCTCATATATAAAAATATTATGCATACAAACAATTGTTCTTGTAAATTATAGATATTTGCTTGAGAATCAGCCTCTTTAACATTGAATTTGCTTCTAAATTTAATGTTGGATAAATGTTTATAAATTATAACTATAATATTGTATAGTTAATTAATAGATTTCTATATAGCTAAGAAATACAAGCATTTAAAAAATACTTTATTAAAAAATATAACATTTACACATAATTGAATGCTTTATATGTAATCAATTTTATAAACAGATTGGTACCAAATGAATTTTTATTGCAAAGATTTATTATGTATAATTAATCATTTGATTAAAATTTATAAATAGTTATTTGAAATATTATATTTATTCTTGATGTTAAAACATTGGAGATGAAAATTAAAAATATTTATTTCATAAAGCTTATGATTATTTTTTGAAATATTTCACAGTTTTAACCATTAAAAAAGATTATTGTGCAAATGAAAATACTTTCTTTCTTCAAACAAAAAATATTATAAATATTATTGGATAAAATTTTTATTTTTACTATAGTAGTGTTTTAATAACAAGAACAAATATATTATTTCAATATCTGCTATACTATTTTCTTATATTTTGGACATTCATCTTTATATTTTCAAGATTTATATTTTAAAAATTGAATATATAATTGAATGATTCTATGTAAAAATTTAATGGATAAAAAATTGAAAGTGGTTTTTTCATCAAGTGAAAAGAAATATTTCAGTTTTAAATTAACAGATTTATATTTTAAAAAATTTTAAATCGTTTATTTATTGAATATAATTATTGGATAACCAATGAAAACTTTGTTCTTTTACTGGAATCAAGATCTACAATTTAAGTAGCTGACTATTTGGTTTTATATTTGTAAAATTTATTATGAAATTTACAAAAAATGGGACTTTATAAAAATTATTAAGAAAGTATTCAAGTATCTGAAAATAAAAATTAACCAAAAGCAAAATTATTCTTTGATCATGTAAATGTATTTTTACTGATAAATTTATACAAGATAAAGAATTAGAAAAGAAAATGATAAAGGCAATGAAACAAATAGTACTAATCAGGAGAAAAATTTTATTATTACTTCATTAATGTTTTTGCCCTAATGACCTCAAGTCAAAAATATTAATGAAAATTTTACTTAAGTAAAAATAATTTTTTTCCTGATTAATGTTATGTTTTGTTGTCTATATCAGTTTTACTTATGGAAATATATTCTGACTTTTATAAGAGAAACAATCTACAGTTTTTACTGCAGTACATATAACGATTAAATATAATTTGAATGTATTTTTAATTTATATTTAAAACAATCTTTAGGAGGGAATTGATAAAGCAAACATGAATAGAATATAACAAAACTTAAGATTAATTAAAAGCAGCAATATCTTTTTATATGACATAAATTATACATATTAAACTGTAAACTGCTTCTACGTAATTATAATAATCAATAAAATTATAAAACAAGCACTTCTTGCAGTTCAAGAATATTTTTTGAGTTATGATTAATAAATATTCTTGACTGCAAGAAATGCTCGTTTTATAGTTTTACTGGTTATTATAAATTATACAATCCAACATAATTCAAACAAATGAAATAGTCTCATTTTATTTAAGAAATCAAACTTTATTTTGATGAAGTCTTATTCAATAATTAAATTCTAAAGCATTTACAGGCTTAATCATCAACATTACTATATTCAGTGTAGAATAATCTAATATTTATGCTCTGTTTTTTAAAATTGAATTTATTTATAAAATAATGTTTGTAATTCCTGCTTAATTCATTCTTGAAGTGTGCTCATAAAGTGGGAATTTATATCCCATAGATGTAATCTGTATAAATAATTGAATAAGCAATATATGAAGAATTATTATATAAAATAAAACAAAATTAATTTATTTATTTTAATTTAATTTTTTTTGGAATGTTTCTCAGTCAAATATTTTCATGCACCTAACTTAAGATGTTAAAATTAACATTGTTAATATTAAAATATCTTTAATATTATCTTTTTTTTTGTTTGTTTTAGTTTTCTATTATTCTTGATGATGATTAAATCTATTTGTAGAGAAGAATTGATTATTTTGATTTTGTTACAATTAATTTGTATATTTTTGTAATATGTTTCTTATGCTAGTATATTGTCATATCTATATTACTTTTGTGCTCTTTAATCTATTCTTTAAACCTTCTATGTGGGATACTGATGTACTGGTCTAGTTGTGCTGTGTTTGTATCAGTAAAAAATATGCTTATTTACTCCACATTTTTATAAGCAGAAGTCATTTATTAAATAAAAATTGATCTAAATACAACTGTTTTTTTTATTAAAGCAAGATTTTATCAATAGATTTAAGATGGGAAAATTGAAATAGAAACTAATTGATAAAATTAAATTATGCTTAGATTTTCATAATACATGCTAAATAATACTTGCTAATTCAGGCTTGTAATGATTTGTGTTTTAATTCTTCCCTCTTACATTTTTTATAGCAGATAACAATCCTGATAATTCATAAAGTATTACACAAATATGTTTAATCAGAAATAATTAAATTATATTTTATTTTGTAATATTACTAATTAATTTATTTGGTTACAGAATAATAATTATAATGCATTAATTAGATTATTGATTTATTTTATTTATTTGCTATTATTAATTATTTTTGGTTAGAATTTTATAATTTAAGGCATTGTTTTTTTTAATATTTTTTGGATCCACTTACATATTTCTCTAATTATTGCAGACCATACTTCTATTAAAAAATGTAGTAATTTTGAAAGTAAGATATTTAAATGTTTAGACACAATATTTGTCTTTTCTAAGACACACTATAACAGGCCTGCATAACAAAGATTGAGAAAAGATTTGAACGTGTACTTATTTTTAAATAAATGATTTCTAAAATTTTTACTTTATTTAAATCAATTAAACTTTATTAAATATAAAATATTGTTTATAGATTTAAATTTCAGCAGATTTATTTTATAGGAAAAACTTTTAACAAATTTACAGAAAATTTTTGCATTTTTTCAAATATGATTATTTATCTTCAGTATTGATATATAAAACTGTTTGTTAAATGAAAATCAAAGACTCATTTCTTGTTAATTCCAATGTAAAAATTTCTGATTAGTTCTTGGATTTCAAAAAGTCACTGCTAATTTACATATTGATGTTAAAGCATTCCAAAAGCATTTAAATAAAATGATATTATGATACAATACTGAGTAGTTTATATTTTGAGTTGTTTTTTAAATATCTTTTTTTCTCATATTTTCATAAAAAATATGAGAAAAAGATAGTATGCAATAGATTAACAATATGAATATTAATTGCAAAAAACATGCTAAACATTCATAAATACAGCATTTCAAATGATGTCTGTACTTATCAAAAACGTTAGCACTATGGCAGGAATTCAGTTTAATACACTAGAGAGTGTATTAAACTGAATTCCTGCCGTAGTGCTAACGTTTTTGATAATTTACCTAATCGGCAGTGTAACTGTTTATTTAGCTGATTATGATGTCTGTAGTTATATAATAATAGCAGACACACACTTATGTATGAAATGAGGAAAAATGTATCAGACCAGAAAGCAGAAATAGCATTTCCTTTTGCTTTCTTTCATCAAAACATTATTTCATTATTGTAAATAACTTTTATTTCTAGACTGTGCTTAAAAGAGTAGTTCATCTGTATTAAAGCTCATTTCATCTGTTGGTGATTATGGAGAAGAATAAAAATTTTTTAAAAAGACATAAAAAAAATAAACAGCACAGCATTAGGCAGAAAGCATCTTTTATTTCACCAATTGACTGTGGTCGAAAAGAACCATTTTCAACCACTGTCAACTGATCTACATCAGCTTAAGTTGAGAAGAATTGTTACAATCAACTTAACAGTTTCTTCCCAACTTAAGGCGATGTAGATCAAGTTAACAGTGGTGGAAAATATTTCTTTTCTGAAATAATAAATTATTTCTGCCTAGTGCTGTGCTGCTTTTTATGTCTTTTTATAAGTGGCAGAATATACAACAATAATAAAAATTCTTCAACATTTGTATGACAAATAAGTTCTTTATTATTATAATTTGCTTGATTTTAAAGATTACATTTTCATTTCTCTAGATAAAATATATATGCATAAACTATTATTTTATTAACTATTAACATTACTATAGTAAAATTTCATTGTTGAACGTAACCTGTTTTTATTACATCTGTGGGAAATAATTTTCCATTTTGAGTTTTTACTTTATAAGTGTGCATTAGAAAAGAATGAATTTAAATCAAAAAATTGAGAATTAATTATAGTAGTTTATTATACTTATTACGTATTTAACGATTTTTTTGATATTTGGTTTTGAATTTTAAAGCTGCTAAGTACCAAATAATTTTCAAATTCAATCCTAATATACTAACAAACATAAAATAATTGTGGTTTTATTCATTACTTAAAAATCATAAAATTTTTATCAAATATTGTCTTGAATATTTATAATTCTCAAAAACTGACATTCTGTTAAATTGTTTTCAAAAATAAAATTGGTTTTATGTTAATATTATCTGTTAAAACTATGTTAATTATGAATTTTGTTATGATAATTATTTTGCTTAAATAAATAGATACAAAATAATTCATTCATTTAAATGATTTCATTGATCAGATTTAGCATTTTCTAATAGTCATAGTTGAAAATTGCCATGAATAGAAAATATGTTATATTAAAGATTGTATACATTGAGAATAATGTGCAATCATTATTTTATGAAATTAAATATAGTAGCTTAATACAGGTAGATAAAATATCAAATTTCTTTAATTGTAGATTAAAATAAACCATTTCATAAACTAGTACTTAATTGAGCAGCAATAGTTTATTTTTACAAAAGCAAAGATATTTTATTCAAGTACAAACTTATTGAATAAAATACATTTTTGTGAAAATAAATTATTGCAGGCCCAATTGAGTATTAGTTTATAAAATAAGAATCAGTAAAAGTAGACAAGAGTATAAACAAAAGTCTCAAAGTAAAATAAACTAATTAGAAGAACCATAAATAAGCAATTAATTGTGAAATAACATACAAAGCACTTTGACTTTCAGTCCATCTTCATTGAATAGAACAACAAAAAACATTTGAAGCATATTCAAAATCTAAATATTTAAAAAACAACTTGCATATACAAATATGAAAATAATTTAAGGATATTTAATGATTACTTATAATAAATATATAAATTATAAATGAAAATGAATAAATATATTTTTTACATACACATTTAATACTACATTTATTTTCATTTATAATGTATTTATTAATGCATAAAAATTATTTATAATACTTATATTACTTTCATATATCTACAAGCATGTATAAATATTTAAATGTTTAAATTTTGAATATACTTCATATGTTTTTGTATGTTGTTCTATTTAATGAAGATGAATTTAAGATTCAAAAGCAGTTTGTATGTTATTCCATGATTAAATATTTATGATTCTTCTAAGCAGTTTATTTTAATTTATAGTTTAATATCTTTATAAAAGTTATATGAAAATAATTTAAGGATACTTAAAGATTACTTATAATAAATATATAAATTATAAATGAAAATAAATATATATATATTTTTACACACACATTTTTTACACACTATTTCACTTTTGAAAAGTGAAGTAGGTAAATTGTGGATATTTGTGTTATTGATTTATGTTAAATGCTGGATTCAACCCTAATACTTCTAATAAAAAGTCAAAACGAATTTAATTTTCATCTAAACATGTTATATTTTCATAGCAAATTTACTGCTGTATACATCTGATATAACTAGTGAAAAGAATAAACAAGAATAACAAATCATAAAAATAATCAATTATTTTCATATTATTAAATTGAGTCTTATCTGAATGTGGGGCTGCTGGACGATATTGACAGGCGTTGGCCTAAGTGCGGTGAGGGACACGCATAAGGATGGATAATGAGGGTTAGCGAATGAAACAGAGACGACGTTCAATGAGAACAACTTCCTTTATTTTTGAGAGATTTCTTTCAAAATACATATGAATTATGATCATCGATGAGAGGAGAAATACCTGATTTGTAAAAGGAGACACAACTGGAAGATACTAATCCGAG